>DWPQ01000902.1:0-13981 GCA_018251795.1 Perichares adela | reverse complement strand
GTGTAATGTTCATCTATAAGTATAATGTATAAAATGGTTAAACTCTTGATATTGTACAGCATGGTACCAACACCCCAAACAAAGTAGCGCGTCTCCTTTAACATTCTTCCTGTGGATCGATTGATCTGTAATTTTGTAGCCACCTTAGGCTTTGATGACAATACAATTAAATATAATCTGTACCGGTGTATATCCAAGATGGCCACCGCTACAAAATGGCGGATTTCATGATTTGTCACAACTACATCGATATGGGTGTCAAATGAAAGGGCTTGACAAGTAGAATAGTAGTATACTTTGAAAAAGATGGAAATCCAAGATGGCCGACGCTTTAAAATTGCGATTACATATTTTGTCAAAACTACCTCGACATGGATATTAAATGACAGGGCTTGACAAGTAGAATAGAAGTACACTTTGAAAAAGATGGAAATCCAAGATAGCCGCCGCTACAAAATGGCGGATTAGATATTTTGTCGCAATTACGTCAATATGGGTATCAAACTACAGAACTTGACTAGCAGCACACCTAGTACACGATAAAAAATTTGAAACTAAAAAAAATTAATGTTAAACGATTTTATTATTTATTTTCTTCAGAATTATTTATTAGCTTTTAGTGCATTACCTTTTTTCTATAATTAATCCCGAGATTCGTATGGGAACGGGACGTACGAGGGCGGTTCACTGGTAACTAATATTTAGAAAATAGATTTTTGCACTTACCATTTAATCATTTCGGTATATTATCGATACACGTCATATTTTGCTTCTAGTACCTTTTCGAAAAGTGTCCTTATCCAAATTACAATTGGACGCGATATTGCTTCAGTCATTTACAATTCACATTAGCCATAAGACTACAAGCGGTTCCATTCTGATAGTCATTCCCGATGAACGAAGTATTTTAACTAAATAATAACATTTTCAAGGAAAAAGCTCGTAGTTCATTTTTTACTTCTGAAGCAAAAAGCTTAAAAACTTATACATATTACAAAATAACTATGATCGGAAACTATTAAAGCTCATTCAAATAAACCATAACAAAGAAATGCTTTACGTACATTAAGATGTTGAAAGCAAAGCCATGTCACAGAAAACAATCGGAGAAAACGCAATTAAGACGACAAGTGTTGACTACTTAGCTACAGTACACAGTGGACACACTACTGAAGTGTTTATAAGAAGTCGGTCACTTAGAACTGTGAAAGGATTATTACAACCTTCTATATGTATAGGTACTCCATGCCGCTACCGTTTTTAAAAATGACGTAGACCGCGTCAAAGACGGGAGGGAAGTATGGAGCGCTCCATAATATGACTGATGTAAAATTTGATGTCTCAAAAACTCAATATCTTAATTTTTTGAGGATAGCTTTTTCGAACGCTTTAATTGTTGTCTTTAAGTGATTAGTCATCATCAAATAATAGACAATTAAAAAAAAAAAGAATAATCATCTCACTTCCCTGGCTTTACTTTTATTTATTTGTAGTGAAATTTAAATGCCTAAAGACGACAACCCTGTTTTTATTCTTTTGCAAATTCGCACCCTTACACATGTGCCTCCCAATACTTTCAAAGAAATCAAAACAACAGTGTTAATAAAGTGTTGCCACAATTTCCCGCCACATCTGGCAGCCGGCGCGTAAATTAGCATTTTTTTCCATTTCTGTTGTTTGCTCCACATTATTGGATTGGAATGCCATAACTTTGCCCAATTCTGCTTCCTGTTTTGTGTTCCTTTATTAAGTTTTCTATTTACTTCAATGGCAGCAGCTACCGTCATTGGTAACATTTTCCATTCCCATTAACTTCTACTTTGCACATAGTTGATCAGTATTAAATGATTAAGTACTTCCCTGTTCACTATCATGATTATAACTTTTAATTGCCGAACTTAAATTTCTCTTATTGTTGAAAAGTTGAGAACGTCATATAGAACTAATGATAATTTCCTTCTTCGGCATAAGAGATAAAATTTTAATCTCACACTATTTTACAAAAAGTCAATTTTCCAATTACAGATGTTACGAATATGTTTATACTTAAACGAAGCGTTAACACAAATAAATTCCTGTATATTATTGTACTTAGTGAAATCTTAGAGTAATAAAAAAAAGTTAAGTTGGAAAAAATTTGAGCCATTCTGCGCTAAGCTTTACACTTTACAAATTCATGTTTAGTGATCCGCGACATGCACGGTCTCTACGTCCAGTAGTTGTCAATCAGCTGCTCTTCAGGACGCACCGACCACTAAGCAAAAAGCTACCACATAGCTACCAGTATGTTTAGTGTCTTTGGATTGATTATCGTAAGTAGATATTTTGTTTGATTGCCTACAGTTTAATTATTAATCTTCAATTACTTATAACCAATTTCTACACATGTAACTATGTTTTTAACAAGTACGTAAAGGTCTACAGTAGCGTCCGCACTACTGCACTTCTTAATTGTCATGAAGGCGTTGCTTAGATTATTGTTTGTTTGTGATGGGTATTTTGATGTTGGCCCTTGCGGCCTTTACAGCTTCACACGGACGGAGGTTACTTATAATACACTCATTAATGTGAGGATAAATATTGCATTAATATAATAATACTAGCTACTAGCCCCACCAACGTTCTTTAGCTGTATAAAAGATGATGTAAAAAATAGGGGTTGGTGAAAGAATAGTGAAAATTTAAGATTTTATGTATTTTTGGTGTCACATCATAAAAATATATGCAAAAATGTATGTCCACAAAATAAAAAGAAATATGTTGGGCCCCCTTGTAACTTTCGGCAACCTTATAAAAATAGTTGACAACCTATTCTCAGACCTACCGAATGGACGTACAACATTGCATAAAAATTGGTCAAACCATTTCGGAGGAGTAAAGCAACTAACACTGCGACACGATAATTTAGATATATACATACATTTGTTTGCTAAATGGCAATTCTTATACTAACTGTCTTAGAAAAAAGGAAAAATCGTTATTTCACATTTGTATAAATTAAAAATAAGATGGTTAAAATAAAAATGTTTCAAATATTAATCATAACTTCCCTTAAAATTTAGATTCTCATTATTAAATCAAAGACTCGCGCAGAGGAGGATTTGGATTACAATAATGGTTGGAAACCTTTATCGAGTGAGATGGTTCTTAAAAACCTTCACAGAAATAATAATAAGCCATCAGAATTACTGCATTCACCTAAAATACACTGGAACCCTGCTTTACTCGTCAAAGAAAATATTCGACGTATTGACACAACAAACATAAAGCCTCATGATATCAACAGAGAGTTAATGAGCTACGATGATTATAGTGGAATCGATCAGAAACCAAATCTCGTGAGCCTCACCGGTAAGCTTTTGATTATTGATATTTCGATTGTATAAACTCAAAAACTTATTCTTAATTAATATTATTCCTTATGGTTTTGTTGCAAACGTGATTTCATTTTTGTTTATTAGGAACAGTAAACAAAACTGAAATCACATTTCAACTTATGCTGGGTTAGTGACTTAATAAAATATATATTTTTTGTATTATAATAAACTTAAAATATTTACGTATGGAACAATGTAATAAAATAAAAAAATGCACTTATATTAATTTCAGAAAAGAAACAAAACCAAATTTCCGAATACTTATTCAGCGGTGAATCCCGAATGATGCTTGTACCTGTAGCAGAACATCAAAGACAGGCAAAACATATATACGACAATCAAGAAAACGCGAATATTATTTACAATTTTGTAAATAAAAATGATAGTACTAAAACAAAAATTCCAGAGACTGTAAAAATTGAAGAAACCAATAATATAAATAGTCAGTCTAATATTTACGAAGTAACTGAAGTTTCTGAAGGATCCGAGATCAAGGATTTATTAGACGTTGATGAGATTAGAACAGATGAAGTAAAATCTTACTTTGTACCTAACGTTAAAGCAACAACAGAGAAGAATCTCACGAACATACTTGTAAATATTCTTGATAACTACAATATAAGGATTAACGACGATTTAACAAACTATGCTACATCTATAAATAAACATAATTCGTATAATAATAAACACAGCTATATATACCCAGGTTCCATTAAAATCCAACCAATGCGCAATAGCCAAAACCATTTCCCTTTAGATCCTATTCTTGCCGTTCTCCTTTCCAACTATGGATTCTATCTCCCTGGTTTTTATGGTTTTCCTGGAAATTATTACAACATCTATGGGTACTTGGCCTCAAATAATATTCACAATAATATGCCTTTTGGTGCTTATAAAATTTATTCCGACACTGATTCTTCTCATTAGGACTATGTATTTCTCAACATAGTAAAATAATTATTATGCACTTTAACTTGGAATTAAAATGTTCATAACATATTATGCACGTTTATTATTTGACTCTTTATGTACAAGAAGTAGAGCAAGATTGTATCCAACCTTAAATCACATAACAATAATTTAATAATTAATAAAGTATTTAAGTAGTACAGTCCGAAAACCATTTCTTTTTTATTGATGGGAAACGTCAGTGATTAAAATATGTTCCACGGTTTAACATTTTCCTATGATTAGATTTTGAAAATTCATTTGTGACAAACAGACAACGCCAATGATACAACATCTTCGTCTTTTATCGAATGTACAGAACTGTAATGAACGAAAATAAAAGTTTCTCTACCGCATTGTAAAAGATAAAATGTGTAATTTCGCTTTGAATAGTTTTTACTGAAGCGAGTTAAGCTGATCACGAACGAGCTTTTAGAGTTAACTTGGTATCTTGATCGTAAGTGTTACAATACATTTCCTCGGAGGCCATTTAGCGCAAGTTACGACATATGAGCTGGCTAATAATATCCTATATCGTGTTATTTTTCTTTTAACTATGTAATGTTTTTATTATAACCTGAAAGCTTCGGTTACGTTGGAATTATTTACGAAGTAGAACATCATTATAATCTATACTGTATACAATTAAATATAATTGGAGTATCTGTTTGTAATATTAAAATAACCACTTTTTACTGAATGCTTAAGTATGTGTACACGGAACATATACCAAAATAACATTTTTTCTGTCTGTCTGTCTAAATTTTCCGGCTAATCTCTGAAAAGGCTGGACCGATTTTGACGGCACTTTCACTGGAAGATAGAGGAGACGCATACCATACTCGTAGACTATATTTTCGCTATTATGTTGGTTTGGGTGTTACGCGGCAAAAACTTTGTGACCCACTAACATCATAAATAATAATGTTCTATTATGAGCGTCAAATCTACCAATTTCCTTTTAGGTCAACAACACGTCAAGAGTCATGTGCAGACTAAACAGATTACATGAAACGTGAAAAAATCGCTGTTAGAGACCGCTAATTGGCATGAAATCCGCCCTTTGTATTATAATGATGTAATAAAGAAGATAAAGGTTTCGTAAATCCTGGGAATCAGCAAAGCTCACCTCTAAAATGCTAATGTAGTGTAATATAAACATGAAATTGATAGTGCCTGATAAAAGTTAATAGCAATTGTTACTGCTGTGGTTAGGTACTATTTGTATACGCAACGAATAGGTTTCGTAAAACGAACGGAGAACGGGTTACTGTTACTTTAAAAACATGTTACTAAAGCCCGCCTCGTATTTGCACAGAATAAGGCAGCATTTACGTGATATTTCGCAAAACACGAGACCTATCTAATATTTATTAAGAATCTCATACATATTTTCTTGTTATGAATATTCAGAGGGCTTACTGTAAGTCAGAATTCGTATTTTTCCTGTCATTAGCCGACTTTATTATTTAGAGCCGGAAGTTTCGGGACTCGACGGACTTGGCGGCGGATGAATTTTCTCGTGAAATTCAAATTCAACTTTTGCACTAATTCTTCTTTATTTTATGTCACATTATTTACGCTAGGTTTAAGAACCTATTATTGCAGCCAGAAATATTATTGCAGACTATTAAAATATTGCTCGAGATAAGTTATCAGTTTACAGGGCAGCTACGTCTGTGACGATACCTTCATCTAAAAGAACACGAAGACACCACGTTTAACAACGAAGGAGACAATAGCACTAAGTTAATTATATTGCAGGTCACTGGGTTCTGTACTACCCAATTAGTTGTTATATCAGCCTGGGTAGCTACCTCTCTTTTTATAAGATCGATATTGATACATTTTTAGAGTTCCAGTCATAATCATGGGTAGACAGTTAACGACTGTGTTTACTGTTACTTTCTTTGTCAACAATAATTCACTGATAGTCTTGGACGTGGGCTGTAGTAACCACTTATCGCGTGGTGTATCATCGAGCTGGGCGAAGAATTTGTCCATTACCAAAAAAAAAAAAATTAAGATTGTATTCCAGAAAATTCTTCATAGCAAACTCTGAAATCTATCAAATCGCTCATGACCAACACGGTAAACTATGAGCGTAACTCCTTTTAGGGGTTAGTTGGGACTAGTCTGTTGGGATGTAAGGATGATAAATATTAAGCAGGAGACATCGAAGTCAAGACGTGTAAGAGCGTATAATTGGATGAGGAGATAATGTAATCCTAGCACTCAAGCAAATTGAAGCTTCGGGAGTATCGAGAGCCATTGCTCGGCTAATTTCCGTCGCCCGACCAATTACCGGGTAATTAACCGATCGACTGCGATAAAAGCGTCATGCTTCAACACGCTATTATCTTTGGTTAACTCCGCGCCGAGTAGCGACGCTCCTTAGTGTTCCAGGTCCTTTAATTACCCGTCAGTACCAATTAGCCGATAAATTACACCTTCTACAATAGTAACTAACGTTATTATAACCACCTTTGTGAAATTGAATTATTGCTGTAAGTATAATGCTTTAAGCCATAAATGCCTTATGAACTGAACTAGTGAATTGCCTAAGTGTTTTGGGGACAATTGAAACTTATTTAAGTACGTTTACAAATATACAGCTTGGGGTGTAATGGACGCCATGCATCCAAGAACCCAAACTGACTTCCCCTGCTCGTGTACCCTGCTGATTGTCCTGCGGAGCTCTGTACCACCCAGTTTAATGTTGAAGGTAAACGCTCAATATAGCAGGGTTTATACCGGAACTATCTTTAATCAAAGAAAAATATACCAAGTTAAATTGTCAACGCAGTCCTATTAGAGAAAAGTCACAAGTTAAGATTCAATATTTGAAGAAAACATGATTGAAATGTGTTGTAGCAACGCGTACATAATCATTAGTACAGGAGCAATGAATTACAATTGTACTAGATTAACAATAGGCGTCTGATTTCACGCGCCATTAGCGGCAGTAAATTGATATTAAATGTTATTTAGTTTGCGAACCGCTGATTTGTTAGTGTTTGCGGATGGTGATTGCGGCTTGTAATTGGTCATTGTGTCAACTACTGAGTGCCTTTTAAATGGGATAAAGGATTACAGTATTTTATGCCCCTTGGTGCCGCTTACGCAAGGGACTGTCAATTTTTGTGGATCTCGATGTACATTTTATAATGGGAAACCACAGATCATTCTTTACATATGAAAATGTTTTACCCATGTGTGATATCCCAAGTAATAGTTAAATATAAACATAGATCAATATATACTTATATTATAAATGCGAAAGTAACTCTGTCTGTCTGCTTGTCTGTGACGTGATCACGGCCAAACCGCTAAACCGATTGTAATCAAATTTCATAATAATTTATAATTACTTGAAGACCTTCAAGTAATTATAAATTATTATGAAAATTGGCTACTTTCCCCCATTTTTCTTAGTTATTCCAGAATTTCATTGTTCATCGCGATACATAAAAACAATGCTGTACAGAAACATTCTCCTGGGGTAGTCGTTGCTTTTTCGGGCAGGACAACGTCTGCCGGGTCCACTAGTAGTAGCAGTAGTAGTAGTCCTCAAGATCACAAACAAAAAAATTAATAAGCTAAAATATCGAAATACCCTCCTACGAAACAAAATAAACCATTAAAAGTTTGACCGGAATAAAGAAATTACCACGTGACATTTAATGCGAAACCTATACGCAAAAATCCTGTAAAAATTCAGACGCGACACGACGTATCCACCAGACCGGGTAATACCGATTAAGCCGGATGCTCGTTTTTTTACCGGATTACCCGAGTGAGCTCTGCTCCTACGTATTTGTTAGCCCACCTACACTGTCCTGATTGAATTTGGATTTTTTAATGCTTTTCGCTTAACAAGCGGCCTTGAAATCAGAATACGAAAATAGATCAAAGAGGCCGAACACTTAATTTGTTTGCGTCCTACGTAAAGGATTTAACTGCAAATGAAGTGATCGACAACAGTCGTAGGTGTACCACAGGGCTCAATTCTGGAACTTTTTCTTTTGCTAATTGACAGTTACAATGTATGTACCGCATTACAATAAAAAAACTGTGGACGCGCGATTTGTTGATAACACGTCATTTATGTTTAGGACGATCAGGAATAAAAAAAATGTCTGTGCAGAATTTGCACTACCACATGTATAAAAAAAGTAGCAAAATCAATTTACACAATAAAACACTATCTGTGGAACAAACCACCGATGTTTTGGGTCTCATGTTAGACAGTGAACTACATTTCAGATCAGTATCTATTGCGTCACATTAACACTTTAACGAGAACAAATAGTGGTACCTAATCTCAAAAAATACCAATTCAAAATCGGTTTTTAGCTCGTCCAATTGTTGTTTATTATATTTGTTTACCTAAGGACTAAATTACCCTGATTCAATGCTTATGGACTCTGGCAGAGACTCCAGGTTGATAAAAAAGTTTGTAGCAGTAAACATGACGTATGTGACAATATTGACAAAATACTTACATGAATAAATAAATTGAATTTATGATTAGATTATGTTGAAGTACATTAAACAAAAATAATAATAAACTTGATTACCTGCACAACTCAAATGGAAGACCACACACCTCTGCGTATATCGCGCCTAACGATATTTCTTTTTCACGGTAGGTATTTTAAACTTGCCTTCCAAATCGTAGCGCGTGCCAAACGCACCACGAGAGGGCATACAGGCATGTAATGCAGTTTAAGTGTGCCACAGTATAATGGTAGTAGGCTTTCGATTTATTCCGTCACACACAAGAGCTGAACCTCCACGAACATACTGTCCCTGGGAAAATTGATTCGATGTACATAATTAAACTGTAGAAGGGTACCCGGGGTCTGGTAGAGAATGCTGTTAGGCAGTAAGTCCGTCCATTGTATTAACTAATAATGTATATTTAGGGATGAAAGGATTTTTCCAGCTCCTGGAACGGGCTATCGAGCAATGCGAATGAGAGACACCGATGCGTTCGGTTGAGATCCATGAGCCTCTCTATATATCCGCCGCTCGGATTCCGGGGAGATAAAGATCCCACATAACCCATCGGGTATCTTCACGAAGGTTACCCCGTCGTAAACAATAAAAAAGTTAATAAATATTATACTAAAGTCTAGATCCATCCTTACGCGATTAGGTTAAAAAAATATGAACCAAATATTTATTTTTAAGTGAAAACTTCTTTAGGCGCGTCACACATTTTTTGAGTGAAAATTCTTGGGTGCAAAACTACTACCATTAAAATCGGAGGCAGGAGGAAATCGGACTGCCTTCGATTGTTTTCATCCAAATCGTTTCTTTTTCTCATTCATCATCATCATCAGTAGGCACTATCACCTGCCTTCATTTTCAGGAGCGGTAGCCTAACACCCCGTTCATTGCGTACGTATAGATAGAATCGTTTCGAGTACGTACGAGTAACGATATCACCTAAGTTCTGATCTATCCTACTATTTAAATTGTACTAGACGAGGCGTTCTTTTTGTGAGTGGTAGCCGCCGGTCAGTTGGAGTGG
The DNA here is from genome assembly GCA_018251795.1 of Perichares adela. NCBI lineage: Eukaryota > Metazoa > Arthropoda > Insecta > Lepidoptera > Hesperiidae > Perichares > Perichares adela. The sequence continues at coordinate 4,117 of DWPQ01000902.1, read as the reverse complement.
TGCCACGTGGCGGAGTGCGGCGGCTATATTGCCACCGTTACACAGTTACTGCCATCCTATCTAACGTAACCACTGAATACTGTACCGGAGAGCCTTCGTTTTGGAACAATCCTTTGGCAAACTTTACATGTGACTATCATTGAGTCGTTCGTATTGAACACCTAAATCGTTTAAAATAGAATTTGATATTATTCATAGTGAATTATGATTTGAAATCAAATTCAAAATTATTAATTCATATAGGCAACACTAATACAATTACGTTGACGTCTATAAAGCGTACTTTATCTTATCTCAAACTAAATTTTTAAGCTTCGACAGTTTTAGTAATTTACTTTGATTTACTTACTTACTTTTTATTTACTTTGATTCGACCTCAGCTGTTAGAAGAGTGGGCCTTGAGTGCACAATTCTCTTGAGTTATCAAAATGGTACGCTTAACTGTTGCTGAAGATTTTCTTTCACCGTTTCTTCCTCTAAATAACAAAGTACCTATCCTCTCAAAACTGCATTAGCAGCAAAATATGACGTACATAAATATATTCATAAAATACCCAAATGTTTAAATTATTTTGAATTTGAATTAAGCGGTATTAAAATCAGTAGCCAGCGGTTTTTCATTTTAGTCTCATTACAAAATATTCCCGGGTCCAGTGGTCAATCACGCACCCTGATTAGAATAAATTGTATCAAATTGCTATTTCATTCCATCATGAACTCTGTTCCCCGAGCGTACAGCTCAATTTTCATTGTGTTGTGTTGTTTTCTCTGAATATACAATTTTATTCCGTCACGTTTCAAGTATAAACCGTTGACGTTGTTTTCGGGGATTTTATCATTATTATGTCTCCGACGTGCGGTACATAAACTTTATTTATCTTAACAAACATCATACTTTTGTCTATACCCACCAGGTTTATACTTACTCACAGGAAAATCCTGTATATTTTGTACACAAGCTGTGAATTTGGTGTTTAATTAAAACCATTTGTTGTACGTTCAAACACGGCACCGTATATTACATACTATGAAAGTATGAGGGCTAACTGCAGAACATGAGATTTAACATATAAATGAGAAGGCATGGAGCTAAGCGGAGCTAAGTACCACGCCAGTGCCCATTCATCGGTAACTCATGGCTCAACGGTGCATAAGACGTATGTTCCAACTCTAAAAATCCGGTGTTTCTGAACTCGAGTTTTCACTACCTGCTATGTGCCAAAATTACCCGTGAACATATATTATATTAATACTAGCTGACCCCGGAAACGTCGTTTTGCCATATAAATTATTGTAATAAAAAACAGGGGATGGTAAAAGAAGGTTGAAAATTAAGGTTGTATGTATTTTTTAATGCCAACCTTTCATTTAAAAAAATATAAAAAAAAATTTTTGGTGGACCGCCTTATTTATCACTTGAGTATGAAAAATAAATTACGACCGAGTCTCAGACCTACCGAATGTATTGGTACATACATTGATATACATAAGTTTCGGTCGAGCCGTTATGGACAAGTATGGCAGCTAGCACTGTGTTACGAGAATATTATATTATAAGAATGACAATAAATTCAGTGTGACGAGCTCTGCAAAGCTTGTCTACATACGAATTTAATGTAACCCGCTTGTTATACTAAAATTGTAAATATTTTAATAATAGAACAAGTTCGAGAATACAGCACTCCGTGAATTGCTATACAAAACACCTAAAGAATTCAAGTACTTCCATGATGTTGAAACTTGTAAATAATCGCTCCGCCATTCCTGACACTTAACTAGCGCGTAATTAACAAGATGTAGACAAACTTGCCTCGGTAAAATAACGGCGAAACTTTTCTCGACACTCAAATATTCTGAATTCCATTAACAAACTCAGAAACAAACGAACGCAAATAAAACACTAATAACATTCCAGTGTGTCCAACGAATCGGGCAGAATTACGGTCCTCTACCCCTTGTCTGTAACAAGGGCGAATTAAAATTCCACCCGTGTTTTATACTTATAAATGTAGAGTCACCCTCACCGCTGTCCCTAAAAATCTTTTCAGTTATTTGCTTCACGCACTTTGTTTCCTCTTTGATATACGTTGCTGGTTTTGATCTCAATTTGATTTATGTTTACGTCAAATATTAGCAGTGTATATTTAAAAGATTTACAGTTACGCCTAGAAAATTAAGCAGGTCTGTTGTCATTAGACGTTTGTTCGTATTTTATTGGTTACCTGGGATAGTAACCGAGATTATATTAGACAATGATTACTTTTCAAACTATAGTTCATTACAATTTACGTGTTATTTGTAGCAAAGGATCTAGATATGTAACTGCTGCAGCAAAAGACTCAACAAACCTTGTACCTTTTAAACTACAACGCAGAAAGAGTTTTTATTCATGTGCCTAAGAATTACCATACACCTATTGTACCGTACCTACTAATTACAATAAAATGTATTTTATGTATATTACAACCCAGTTATAATATACATATTGCTTTGTGTGAAACAAAAGTTGTGACTTTATATCAATAGTCGACAAACAAGCAGATGGACCACCCGCCCTCGGGTCTCCCCAAACAGTTACTTACATTTTTCTATTCTTTTATTTTTAGTTTCAAGTCCTGTACCTGCAGTGAAATCCTATAATATTACTATAAAACGAGCTGTGCCCACGGCTCTATCCGTGTGCAAATCAGTATGTCGCAAAATTTCTCCCACCGTAAATCCGAGTACCTCGGGAATTCTAAGATAAAAAGTAGCCTAAGTTACACCTTATTACATCAGCTATCTTCTAGTGGAAGTCCCGTTTAAATCGGTCCAGCTGATCCAGAGATTGGCCTGAACAGATCGACAAAAAAATTTGCATATTATGCGTTTAGTAAAAAGCGTTTATTTTAAAATTAAAACACTCCAATTTTATTTAGTTAAATAGATGTAAAGTTAAAAGACACTGTGTCCCATGACGACCATTTCATTATAAGTGGCCATCGCTCAGTGCGGACGGACGATAGCGTCAAGTACCGGAAATACGTTTCATTTCCGCGTCGGGACGTCCGGACGTCGCGCCGTGTCCGTGTAGTATTCGGCTGTTCGTTGACTTGATACGAACTAAATCACGACTCGAGTATGTTTCAATTTATAATAGTACTAGCTGTGTCTACGGCTTCACCCGCTGGAAACTAGTATGTCAACATCATGACAAATTGTAGCCTATATGTTACTCTGATGTGTAACCTATATTACTGTAAAGTTTCATCAAAATCCCTCAAGTCGTTTTTCGTGAAAGAGTAACAATCATACATACATCTTCACAGACTATCGCATTTATAGTATTAGTAAGATAGGAAGAAGGATAGTTCCCATCACTATTTGGAAAACAAATTGTTAGGAAATAATCATGCTTTATGTGAATAAATTTTAATAAGTTTTTAATATTTAGGTAAAATAAATATTACAAGCGAATGATCAAAACGCGACTCGATAATCGATGACAAACAAATCATGATTTTTACAATTGTTTTTAGCTCCTTGTCGTTATTGTTCATCAAAAATGTACCTATAACGTAGTCTATTCATGCCTAACGCAGGTCAACCACATCGACGAAAATAGACACATAAATAGTTTTGGTGACTAAATTGGTAATTAAATTTTAACGTTAAATAAATAATGATTAAATTGCGTTCCATATCATTATTTAATATTTAATGACAGAGTATAATTAAATCGTTGGACCGCGTATGAACAATTCACGATTTAACGCCGATGACAATAGTCTCGGCTTTACATCTAAAAGTGGTTTATGAAATATACATATACATAGACATAACAACTCATATTTATCTCACTGCTGGACTCGAGACTCTTCTCAGGTTGAGAGGGTTTAAGACCATAGTCCACCACGCTGGCCAAGTGCGGGTTGGCAGACTTCACACACCCTCGGGAACTTCTTATGCAAAACTCTCAGGTGAGCAGGTTTCCTTACGATGTTTTTCTTCACCGAAAAGCAACTGATAATTGATAAATTTTTAATACGCACATAACTTCGAAAATTATTTGTGGGCGCCGGGATCGAACAAACACCTCCCAAACTGGAGACTAACGTTAAAACCACTAGGCTGTCAC
>DWPQ01000901.1:0-13981 GCA_018251795.1 Perichares adela | reverse complement strand
CCTGTACTTAGTACTTGCAGAGTCATAAGGTTATATAAATGTCTGAATTAAGAGATGATTATCGTCACACAATGCCTCGCGGCATTGAAACTCCATTATAAATAAGCGGCATCGACAACAATTTTTTAAATAATGTACACGAAGATCGCCTAAAGGTTATCCATCAAGATTTTTCAATATAGATTAGGATATCGTTCTATAGTACAAGGAGAGTACATTTATAATATTTAAAATATTAATTGAGGTGTACAAAGAGGGCGAATCCATCTCCTTTCAGATATTAGTGATATAAGAGAAAGTTAGGAAAAAAAAAGAAATGAATGATTGGAAGTGATTGCGTTACGTATGATCATTTTTAACTCAATCATGGCTAATGAACAGCTCCCAACTAGATACTGGCGCTCAATTAAAACTAAAATCTGAAATGGCGAGCCAGGCGCGAACTGAATGGAATATTAACTTGAATGGCTATATTGTATTCATTATAATACATCTATTATTATAAAAATAATTAAACTTAAAATGTTTCGCAAATAATATTTTTTTATTTTACTATAAATTTAAAATTACAAACAAAGAAACACTGCGTTACATTAAAGTTGAATTCATACAATTATTTTATACATACTTTTAACAAAATTAAAAATTAACACTAAACTCAACCAATCACTAACAACAATATTTTAAAACAACTTTACAATCTTGAAATCATTCTTATTTCAATTACGAGAGAACAAAAATTAAAAGTCATGTTTATGTTCGCATTGGGAACCGGGGAAACTTCAACTTTTTAAGTATTCGTGCATTACGTTACGCGACGGACGTTATCGTAAAACATAGTACCAGGGATGTAGCAACAATTAGGGGGCCTGGCCCAATGCCAACAAGCTCTTCTTTATCGAATGCTACGTCATTTTACTCGGGTTCGCGTTCATTCATTATCAAACTTACGCCAGTATTATACAATAATCGAATGATCCTACAATTTGGTCTCGTATTGTAGTCATGCGTAATTTAATGACATACGTACTACATTTTAGCGATAGCCCAAAGGTTATCGTTGCAACGTAATACATTATTTATTTTCAAGTTTCGTTCTACAGTCTACAAGACTGGGTATAGCTACGTTTTGTAAAGATTTTCTTTTTCAAGTTTAAGTATCAAACATCATAGCTTTACAGGATTTAAACAAAAGATCCGTAACCGTTGTGCGTCGGAAAACTTTTAATTACGTAGGAAATGGCCCGTGCCCACAGACAAAAAAAAAGCTCGTAGCACATTTTTTGTTATGTCTGGAACGTTTGCAATGAGTGAGAATTCATTTAATCCTTTTTATGTCTGCGTAATAAAACCGTGTTCATTTAATGACGTTAACCAATCCATATTCTACCTCATAATTAGGCACACGCATCATAATCTTTTCAATTTAATAAGATTACTAACTTATTTTTGTGGACATAAACTATAATAAGCCCAGTAAGTAATATATTTACAAATATAATACTATACATACTAGATATAATAATATATAAAACAACAACAGTACACACGTAGTTTTCTTTACTGGTTAATACGTGTATCAATGTAATAGTAAAGCATAATTTAGAGACAACCTAATCATTAGAAGTATCCAAATTGAGAGCAGTCACAGATAAATGTATGAAAGTAAAATTAAATCCAAGAGTCAAATGGTCAACGCCTACTTTCGTTTGCAAACTACATTCCGTGGGCACGTTACCAGCTGCAGGTAATAATGCAGTTGATTGTATAATAGTTGGTCCGGAGCGGTTTAATTTAGGTATAGCACCAATATCAGTATTTGCATTCGGTGGAGCGACATCGATATTAAACAGAGCGTGGAGACAGACACGTCCGATCGCGTCAGGACCGGTGCCAGTAAATATTGTTGTTTTAATATTTTATCCAATAACCGGCGGTAGAAAAGTGGAACTGAATTTGAGAATAGGAATCGTCAATTAAAAGTAAAGACACTAACAACCATTTTAATAGGTGTTGGAATTTCGCCAGAGTAGTGTCCCACATCAATAAGAAATTAAGTCGCAATACGAAAAAAAATTGTAATACATATGGATTTGTTCGATACCTCTAATTTTTGGGAAAATAATCTTAAAGAGTTTGATATTATGTTTGTAGACAGTACGGGGACAACGTGAGAAGTACTAGAACTTTATTATTATTCAAGCATTAGTACTATTAGTATAGCAAAATTATTATAATTTATGCTGATGTATTAAACATTTAACGGCTGCATTATATAATGAGTAGTAAAATCAAAAACAAAACAAACAAGTCTGACCATATCAATAGTTTTCCTGTTGCGGCAATACTGACTCCTAGACTTACAGCAAAGGAAAACAATAATAAAGTGGATCGTCTATTTTGCTTTCCATTTTATTTGCTACAATTGCAACCGGTCGCGACCATACCGCGGAACGTTGTAAGTTATGTTAGCCATCCGCAACTTTATTTAGATGCCCCTATAAATCGCCGAATAGGTAGGTAGTCGATTCCGCTTCATAAATATAGAATGAAATAAACGTTTAACTTCGTACGATATAAAAACGATTTACTAGTGCTTTGCGTATATAAAATCTATGATAATAATAATAATATAACAATAGGGGGCCTGATGCGTTCAATAATTATTTTAGTGTCAGCAGCTTTGTTATCGATATACATGTCAAAATACATATTATTTCTTATTTTCTGTGTGTTTCTCAGTTTTACGCGGAAACCACTGAACAGATTTAGATGATAATATTTGTAACTCTATAAAAGGATATATTTCCGCGGAGTAAGAGATAAAAGTTGGCACGGAAAGAACGGAAGTTCTGCTAAGAGGTTAGTAAATAAAGTTTTGATGTATTTTATGTATCTACTACAATAAATGAATAATAATTATAGCTTATTCCCAGGACTAGGTAAACCGACCGATAACACGATACAATTTGTAAACCGTAACTTTATAAAGATCCTGTAAAAAAATATTAACCATTGTTGTAGTTGATAAACTTGCTATAAATGTCAAAATGTCGTCAATGTTTTTACTGATTCCGATAACAATATGAGATAATACTGTATAAAAATAATATACGTAAACAAAAGTCAAGAGCTCTTTAAAGGCAATCATTTGTACGTCGTTGCAAACACTCAAAAATATTGTTACAAAATCGGAAACCTTTCGACTTTTCAATACCATTACGAATTAATAATGTCATTCAGTTTTTTTCATACAAAGACTTGAACAAAATGTAAACGAAATATTTTTTTAACATTGGCTCCTCAACCTTTAAAACGAAAATTTAAATTAACATTAATTAAAAAAAATGAAACAAATATTTTTTTTTGTTTGTTTTGTTTTTTTTTAAAACATCCTAAGACAAGCAAGATTACTGAAAGATGAACTCTATCACAATTGCTATAAGCTACCTAAATGAATAAAGACATTAGTGCAGTCATTCGATACGTAAGGTGACATTAAAATGACATGGTTACACGTCCGCTCTCGTTCTCACAATTCACCACAATTTTAAAAGTAAAAAGGCAATTTTTTCACGTTAATACGGTCAAATTGCGTCCTCTGCTACTTAATCAAGCTGTTTCTGTCATGACGCTAATTTTACATCTCATTAATTCCTCCTCACTCAAGATTGCGTTGATTCGTGAATTATAATTTAGTAATCGTAGTAAATAAAGCGTTATAAGCACTTAAGAGTACTTTTATCTCATGGATATATTTTTTAAATAACTAAAATAGAAGACATACCTAATTCCATTCAATTGGATTTATTTACTGACGCGCAAGTAGCTACCGGTTTTAGTAGTAATCAATTTTCGAAACTTGAAATTAATTCCATTGAACTCTTATGACTATTTTATACTTTTTTTCATTATTCGTAATTTTGTGTGATTTTGGCGAAAAATCTACCATTAGAATGGTCCTAAATTGAAGTTTAAGAAGATGCTTATTATATGCAATTTCTGACCAATTAAAGTACTTAGCTAGAAATGTAGTAACACTTCATAAAAATAAAAATACTTTTAAAAGACGTTACAAAAACAAACCTTTCAGAGCAATTAAAGCGCCGTTGAACTAAGAGTTGTAATTACTTAATTAGAAACTAGTTATTACAGCAGAAGCAAGAGCTTTTCGAAGCTCCATAGAAAACTTTGACTTTAAGTAAGCAAAGAGAAAATACTAGTGACATTATAATTAAAGGAGCGGGGATTATCCAACCCTAATAATGAATAGCCTCGATAACGAATTTGTTCTGACTCTTGTCATTAACTTGTCATTAGCAAAATTAACTCGGTGCAAATTATATGTATACAGTAGTGAACATTTTTGCTGTTATTTTTTTCACAATTAATAAACTAACTGATGGCCTCTCTGATATGGTAAGTGGTCATCTCCTTACAGCCTCTGCCTAGGACCATACGTCCTCGTACAATAAAGAATTAACACAATAGCCTTGTCCTTTTCTTACTGAAGTACACCAGGAGCAGAAGAATTTTTTGATTCGAAATTAAATCGACCCCCTTACATCCAAAAAATACTGACATAATTATTTTCGTTCCTTTCCTTTTCCTTTTCCCCCTTACGAACCTTCAAGTAAAGTCGCCAATGTTTAGTCCGTCAACGCCAGTCAATAAACAAAGCATTCCTATAGAACCGTCATCATAATTCCGAATATAGAAGCAAGAACGCCACACCGCTGAGATAAGCCTAGTCGGATCGGACGGTTATCTTTGACAACGGAGCTATTGTAGCGAGCCGATTGCCACTTGCCCACCACTCTCATTGTGTTCAATTGACAACGTTACGACTATAATGTGTTTTACTAAAATTAGCACAATACTATCCGCAATCGGGTATTGTTGCCATGTCTTGGCTTATTGAAATCGTTTGTGTGTTTGCAATAGGATATTCAACGTGATATCTATCTATATTGTACACGACGATTACATTATTACTACTACATTACATTACGTCTACATTACTACATTCTTCATTGACATTGACCCAATGTCGACTAGACCAAGTTTAAGAACCGATAAAAATCTTTCTGTTTACTTTAGGAGTGTTTGGTTAACAAAGGAATGAACATTTTTCCGTCGCAATAATTATTGAAACGTCTCTAACCAAAACTGCGATGAGTTCCTTCACACGTCTAATGCCCGTGCCGCCCACGTTCGTATTTTATATACAAAAGAGGTAAAAGGGTTCGAAAAAGTGCCTATGTCCTATAAGGTTCGTTGACGCGGGACTGAATAACAAATTTGCTTTTAGGTAAATAAGTTCTTGTATTTTACTGACGTTGCCAGGAAAAAATATAAATTCATTAATCCATACAACCCATAATTGACCCATTTCTGGACTCGGGTAACCTTTTACAATGAAAGGATTTAAGTCTTAAGGTTTGTCAGATTGTAATATCAAGAGTAGATTAGCAGATTTCACACACCTTTGAAAACATGTAAAAATCTCTGGAATGTAGGTTTTTTCATTCTCAGAAACTCCCGTTGAAACCACTACGCTAACACCACTTATATACAAAGTCATTAAAGATCTATCGACTGTAACAATTTGAACCAATTACGCTATCGCAAATCTTCCATATAAATACAGAAAATATCGCAAACAGGCTGCAACATTTCAGTAACTGTCAAAACCATTACAGTTGCCGTAAAATAGTACCTTGTTAATTCATTTCTTGGTTCACGGTAGTCAACTTTAATAAACGAATAAGTACCTTTGCGAAGTCACTAGACAAGAAACAATTTGGACGTGACCGCTAATACGTTACTTGCGAAAATTGACAGTGAGGGGCACTGACGGTCGGCGGATGCGATGGTCAATTCGCTAAATTTGAATTTATGCGTCCGGCACACGCGTGTTGTTATGGCGTGTTCTCGTTGATCGAATTTAGTTATTAAGGAAACTGTAAGCATACTTTTAAAAATGTTACATTTGCTTTACTATTTCTAGCGACAGAAGTAAACATGTTAATTAATGATCCCATATTATGTTAAAAAGTTGCAACAATCAAAGTTCTTTAAGCTAAAAATTTACTGGTGTGATTTTGTCACATAATTATAATCATGAATACTAAAAAATATGTGAATACAAAATCACAAAACTTATACTTCAGATATTTGTAAAACAATAAAATTACTTATGAATGGCGTGTGGTGTAAAACTTCAAAACGGATGAAATAATTAACAAAAAAAATAGGCTGTTAAGAAAGGCAGTAAAACAAAGCAGCACAGCTACATTTCGAGTGTGTGTCATTTACGAGAACAAACATAGTTTCCCCTTCCGCGTGTAAAACCATCGAACCGATTTCCAGCCGGTACAGTAGCAGAAAACCGAGCTCAGACAATTATTGAAGTGGAAACGCGAGTGGTACGAAAAAAATCGACAGGGGATCGCAACTGCATCGCCCTTCGTTTCAAAACCGCACCCGCTCGGCTTTGTGGTAGAGAAAAATTACGTAAGCATTTTACCTTGTTTCGTGCCGCAATAGAAGCGGCTTGAAAACTGTTTCGGTCGGTTTCATTGCTTCTGCGGCATAAATAACAACGCTAGACATTTAATATTATAATTTCAACGACCCAAAAGTTTGAAACCAGTTTAAATCTTTTAACACGTTGAACGAAATCACAATTTCGTTCAGTAACACTTATGGATTCATTAACATATTATTGAGCCTTTGGCCAGTAAACAAGTGCAATAAAACATTATATAGCTCGCAAATCATAATAAGTATAATCAAGTTATTACGTAAAACCAGCTAGCTAAGCTGAAGAGCTGTTACAGCACTGAATTAATACCCTGACACCATCGCTAAATTTCTTCAATAGGCCTACCTATGTACGACAAGAACATGAAAAGTTAGAAAGGGAGACATCTCATGTGCCAAACTTTGATTAATCTGGCTTCAGTTATTTAACATGATGATAAATAGTACAGGAAACAATACATCCACGTAAATGAAAATTTCAAACATTGCTAACGAGTAAAATAGGTAAGTCTCATTACATAATCTCCATTACTAAAAAGGAAACTGAAAAGATAACTAATAATCTCTTAGATAAACAGTACCCACGGATACAGATGTTAGCAGTAGGTACTTATTTCAGTTAGAAAGTTAAACTTGAATAAGAAGATGAAACTTCGATTTATTCACCGTACACGAGAGAAAAACTTCAGAAATCCAGAAAAACTTGTTCCCTGCAGAACACTTAAGCTCCTACATCTGGAAAAAGTATTTCCAACTGACGAGTTCATAAACATATTTAACGTCGTAGTATTACATAGTATTATTTTAATGTGACGTATCATCTTTCGATAATTCGTGACCAATTCGACCATCTTCACGTAAGTTGCTTAAATCAACTTTCACGGAACGATGAATGTCTTAGGGGAATACGACATACACGTAATTGGATCACGTAAGTATTAAAAGCGATCTAAATATATCATAAAGGCTAAGTGTTGTTAATGAGATTTGTGTAACAACCTTCTATTCTAGCATAAAACAGACAACTAAACGTCATAACCAACTTAAAGTATGTTTAGATGGTTATTAGAATTAATTAGGAGCTTGTAACTTTCTCTAGATAATAAATTCAATTAACTTCAACGAACCTGTAAGTTCTATACATATTCCTCTCAGCTATAAGCCATACCATAAGTAGTGGCGGTACAACGTCTTATTGCAAACGTAGGCAGAGTTGTAAATAAAGGCAGTACCTACTGGCAATACCGAGCCCCGGGCGGTGGAAGGAGCCAATACATCCACAGTTTATGGTTGGGACGGTGATGGTTTACGATCAGACGGAAACGACCCAAACGAAGCCACTTTCGATGGAATTACCGCATTCGTCTATTACTAAAGCTGTTCATTCGCCAATAAATATTCGGACCTCTCTAGGGCGGTTTACTTAAACAGCAGCAAATATAATGGACTATCTCTCACTACAATTTATACGTATTGTTATTTTATAGCAACCGTACTTTGAAAATCCTCAACACGAATGAAAAACGGCAAAAGGCCTTATTATAAAGGTTCTATTATAAAGATTTCGCTAGCTGGCTGGCTAAAGTCCAAGTTATTTTATACAGTCTAAAATATTACGTACCCGTACAATACTTTACGCTGGCAGGGCACATTAAGATGGCTCAAGAGAGTTTCCGTCAAATTAGGAAACATAAAAACTAAATTTTCCATTTTAAACATCAGCCGGAGTTCACCGCTGAATGTGGCATGTTGCAGCTGTTTAATATATTTCCCGACAGCAAAACGTACAAAGTAAGGAATATTTAAATTTTTATTGCGAATGTCCTGCCCTGCCCTGATTCTGGTTCTGCAAATAAGGTTAAATTTTACAAAATTAGAATTCAAATATTAGTCTATTTTAGTTTAATTAACATTGTGACAATTTTGGTCACACATGTCAAATAACGATTAGAAGCCGTTTAGTATAGAAAACAGACAATATTATACCAAATTGTATGGCGCTGATCGAGAAGCAATTCGATGTACATATTTAATTGTAACATTTAACATTTAACCAAATCTATCAAAATTGATCTACACGATCTAATTCAACTGTAACGTCGTATGCATTTATTAATTTGTCGAATCAGGACTCTTACGTTTCCCTTCACCGAAGCAATTGATAATCAATTTCTAATATGCAAATGGCGGAAAAATGATACAGAAACATCTTGCTTGGTATTAACTTCGTAAGCAAAGGACGTACGCCGTTGTATGATAATCTCCTTTGGACGATTAACGTGCGTTTAACTGTTGTCGGAAGCCAATTCCACTTAATCCAGTACACGTGTACACGAACATGACACACCGATTACTGACATATTGAGATGGTAATTAGGACGCGCGAAAGGCACGAGATGATGTTAGCATAGAAATGAACGCGACCTAAATATAGAATTCATTATGTTTAACGAGACGAGTAGTTACGTTTAACGAGACAATACTCCTTAGAAATGTACTCTGTAATTGAAACGTTTGAACTTAACAATCTTATATTAATTTTAATAAAAAATAATAAGTGTTTTATTATGTGTTGAAATTCAATTTTTTATCTAAGTCGTTGAAAAACGATAAGGGCCCTAATCCTACAGCTCAAGAAAAATTTTACGAAATTAGAACTCAAATCTTAGTCTATTCCAATTTAATAAGGATTGTGACTTGTACACATGTGTGACATGTATGGAATTGGATAGCGGTAACTCAGAGGCAATCCGATGTGCCTTAAATATTTAACAACGAACCAAATCTGTCAAAATTGATCTAAACGATCTAATGGAACCGTAATATAATATGCGTTTATTTTGTAGATTTAGGGCCCAGACGGACCACCTCCTAACCAATCACTGCCGACCATGGAGGTCCCATAACATTAACGCCATCACTGATTACCGGCCAAGATAGAAGTAGATAGTAGATAGAGTAGAGCTTATCACTGTCTCTCAGGCACCGCAGCATAACAGGTAAACACATTTCATGATATACTGGCAATCTCAGATTAACGACACGTACTTAAAACGTATCCTAACCGTTTATAACAAAAACTTAGCGCAATCGATCACACTTCTAAGCTCAATATCACCATTATAATTAGGTCTTTAGACACCTACATCGTTTGTGTGATGGTTGAATGACAGCTAACGACATAATTTATTTCTTAGAAGTATGTAGTAATATTTGAACATTTACCGTAGACTCTGACATATTCTGTCATAAATCTAGATTTTACAATAAGTTTAAGTAACATTGACTGAATGGTATGGCGGTTCAGTAGCACGTTTATGCAAATAAGATGCACATAACTGCTTAAGTGTAACTATATTATCTATGACCAACCACTTAAATTACTCTAAAATATTAACTTAGAAGACCGTCGGAAATTGAAATTGCTCTAAATTATTAAGTTCTGTACTCTATACGTTTCATTGCACGTTAAATCCTCTTCTAAATATTCATACGACTCAAAAGTAATCTCCATTGAACTGCATTGAAATACTAAAACCAATCTTATTCTCCGAGTGCAGTCAAAGTCTTCGTATTCAATAAGCCATTAACAATGTCATTCACATCACCCCGATCCTCGGGTCGTATATGAATAAGCCGGTATTGTGAGTGGTTCGCAAGGAGACGTGTTGCCTTTCATTAGGGACACGTGACAGACAGACAGACGCTTGATACTCGTGCTGTTTGTTGTTCAGATAAAGGCCGTGTGGATTGTAACTGACGTCTTGATGGCACCGTTATGAATACGATTTACATTACAATCAAAATGGATTGGGTAATAGTGAAATTTAATTAAATATATACATACAATACAACTAACGTAGCACTAATGTACATTGTTAACAGATGCAAATGTAGAAATTGGGCACGACCAAACGCATGTCTACTGGGTATAAGATGAATAATTTATTACTTTTCCTGGACCATTCGTATCATATCGTATCAAAAGTATGCTACGTATGTAAATACGTATTAATATAAGCCTTTTCAAATATTAACTACACTAGAATATGTGCGCAGAGTTAAACTAAATTATAATCGTAATAACATTCGTTTTATATGTATGTATGGCCATTAAATTATTTAACTAACTTCAAGTTAACTTAGGCATTCAAGTAGGTTACTTCATCGTATCGGACACTCGAAAAATGTTTGTATATATATCAGTAATAAAAACATTCATTTACGATTGTCTTCTAGTGAATCAAAAATAAAGAAAATTACTAGTTCGCATATGGCATTATGTCCTATTAATACACCTAATCTACAGTCCTTGTTCATTTTAAAGGTTGTCCCACATTGGCAGTCCGCAGCAATTAGTGTAGCCAGCGCTCACTTTGCATTATTAATGAAGAACCGGGGTGAGTGATACATACAGATAATGCTTTAGTTACAATGATGGCTACCACAACATTTTGCATTTCTAGAGGATTTTTGTGTAGATTATTTTTCCTTCAATACAATTCAGAAACTATGCAAGCTACATCCTGTTACATTTCAGTACTAAGAAACACTAATCAACACACGTAATAAATAATAATGACAAAATAAACAGGAGCCACAATTTGTTCAAGGGCATATTCATCGCCATTTTCTTTCTAGATCAACTTAACTAGATCAAATGAGTATAAGCTACAAGTTTCTATCCATGTGTTTAATCATCGATGAATAAGAAACACTATCGGCCCAAAGAGAGACCCCTGCGAACTCCGTTTTACACCGACGACGAACATACTCGTATTGTTAAGCAATGTACATTCGCAACATTAGGTACACATTTGCGGCTATGCGCACGCGATTAAAATTCAATTGAGCACCACCAATGTCCTTGCGCGCTTCGCTAAGTGCCGCGTGTATTGCACCAGACCGACATGACCGCAGCGTAGGGTCGATAGATCGAAGAATCTAGTCACTATACATATTCATACTAAATATAAACACGTTTAGTATTGATTGTAATGCAATACGAATTAACAGTTGGAATCTGTCAACCTTGCGACCGACACAGTGTCATGTAGTTGCGGTTCAGGCAGGTAAAACAGACTTCTGTTCAGTACATAGACATTGCTACTACAATAACATGGACGCATGAATCATATGAGCGAAACATCCCTATCCATAAATTAACAAATATTTCTAAATTTATAAGATTCATATTTTTAGTCAAAGTACAGTTTGGCATTTAGACACGAATGTCAGTAGGTATAACGATTCTAAAATTGAATCATCGTTGATTATACACCCTTTAGTATGATAAATATTATCAAATCATTATTCCTTTTAGTAGCCCTCACGGTATACACACTTAAATGAAGAATTCTACGGTACCCACAGCTTAACACACGAAGTTTTATTTCCCTTTGCAACTAATTCATAATATAAAAGACGCATATAACCTATAAAAGCCTATGACGTATTCAGTAATAAACTCCACATCACCCAAGCGGAAATCCAAAGTTCCAAGTAAACATTGTATTATTGCAAGCACGGTAAACAAACATAAATAATATGGAACTTGCACGGCAGCCCTGCGATGATGCCGTCACAGCCAACACCGAGCGGCTCACTCTAATCACAGCCTTCTTCCCTAGATAACTATCGTGTGACGTGTCATTACCAGCCGGCGCGGTATTGACGGTATATACAGTATGCGTATAGAATGGTTTTAGTTCGATATAGTTCGATATACATAAAAGAAGATCAATACGTTTTGAACATAATAATTTATATTGATCGATGATAGAACTGACTGACGTTTATATATTGTTATAATTGATATCGCAAACAAGTTGATGTTACATTATCAGTGTACGGTTTAGTCACCTGTAAGCTTGTACATACATACATAACAACCCATAATCGTCCCACTGCTGAGCTCGGGTCTCCTCTCACACTGAGAGGGTTTAAGGTCATAGTCCACCACGCAGGCCAAGTTAGGGTTGGCAGAATTCACACACCTTCGCGAACATTATGTTTATCGATAGTGTATGTCAATGACATATACATTTACTGAGTACATATAATATGTATACTGGATATCCGGTTTCCGTTACCCGGTCAAACCATTATCGGTTCAACTCTAATACATATTTATACAAAAATGTATATGTAAAACTAGCTGACCCCGCCAACGTTGTTTCGCCATACACACCTTGAGGTAAAAAAAAGTAAAAAAGTAGGGTTTGATGATAGAAAGGTCAAAATCGGGGGTTGTATGTATTTTTTGGTGCCGCACCTTAAAAAAAGTATTAAAAAAAAATTGACAATAAATTAAAAAATATAAATGTTTTGTGTGGGCGTCCCTTATAACTTAGGGGTATGAAAAATAGTTTACCACCTATTCTCAGATCTACCAAATATACATACGAAACTTCATAAATTCGGTCAAGCCTTTCGGAGGAGTATGGCAAGTAACACTGTTATACGAGAATTACATTATATATATGTATAATATGTATATATAGATAGAGATAGACACAATACGTCACTATTTAGTTATAAATAGTAAACTGCCAAACGGACAAGTGAAGGTTAAATCTTTGAATATTAGCAAATACATAACGAAAATAACCAAGTAAATTTAAAATTATTACTTAATATTTTATAATTAAAAAGTTAATTTTAGAAACGAATTTAATTTGAATGAAGTAAAAACTACTATGTTTATAAATATTTATATTTTTTGCTTTAGGAACATGTTAGTTTTGATTAGTTTTTTTTCATACATTTTTTTTCTATTTTATCCATATATTTTTTCTAAATTTTAAATTGATTTTCCGGAAGGACAGAAGTCGAGGTAATAAATGATTAGTTGGTAAAATATTAATACAAAAATAAATGAATCAAATATTTATAAGCTGTTCATTTTTTTAGTGGCGTGGCTACGGTGTGGTTACTGCATGGACTTTAATTCAGCCATAGATGCACAGATTTACGACCAGGAGCCTAGTTTTACTAGGTTTTTGTTTCTGTTTCTATCTTGATCCTGATTCGAACTCAATTTAGATTTCGTATATTTGACCCAACCGAATCGAGTTCAGATCGAACATTGTCCGCGCCATTATAGTAAGTGTTATACGGTTTATGACGTCACAGTGAAGTGTGAGAAGACTATACGTAATAAATTATAGAAAAATCACTTAATTTCTATTTCGTTCTCCTACAAAGCCTCCTAAGCTCCTTTATGTGGTGATATTAACCACTTAGACATTCCATTTTACTCCTTGTAATTAACGATGAACGTTTTGATAGTGATAGCAGTGATAGCCTAGTGGTTTGAACGTTGGTCTCCCGACCAGAGGTCGTACGTTCGATCCCTACGCGCACCAATAATTTTCTAAGTTATGTGCGTATTAGAAATTAATTATCACTTGCTTTTCGGTGAAGGAAAACATCG
>DWPQ01000900.1:0-13984 GCA_018251795.1 Perichares adela | reverse complement strand
CAAGTCAAATGTCAACTTGAGATTGAGACACCTGCCTAAAAGTGGAGTGGAGTTTGATTAGTAATTAATTTGTGTATTTCGTAGAAAAGGAACCTCGTAGTTTCATTTTCGTTCTCATAAAAAATTGTCTAATTATGGCAGAGATATCATGGCCTTGGCAGTATAATTTTCCACCTTTCTTTACGTAAGTAAATAAATACATTTTTCGAAACACATACACGAATATAATACAATTTACAATGGAGATTTCCAATAAACAATGGAAATATGTAAACGAAGGCAATGTTCACATAGTGTTACAAATATTAAACACAAACTACGTTCTTCGCTTTATTAAAGAAGACAAGAATGCAATCAATTTACAAGATATACAAAACTCCATAAAATTTGTAAATTGCGTGATGTTGTCTCTTTTATGTGGCAGTAGTCAATATCGCGAAGAGCTTATTGAGGTTTCAGCGGAAAGTTTAACGTGTGTATCTGAAAAATTACGTGAAATTCGTCCTCCACAAAGAAAGATCAAATCACAACTTAGCAGATTTGCTATAAAAGCTCCCAACTTAACTATGATTAGTCCAAATACTGTAAACTACTGTTTAGAAATAAAACCAAAAGAAGGGTTTAAGTCTGCTGGTTTAGATAAAGTCTCGAAATGTTATTATTGTTTGAAACAATACTTGAAACTACAAGATAGAGAGATTTGTGATATAAGTAGCTATTGTCCACTGAATCTATTTTCTGGAGATAGAAAGAGAATGAAGTCTGCCTTGCTAAGCTTAGCACACAATCCTCAGAATAATTTTAAAATGTTTAAAAATGGTGAAATAATATATAACGAAACATCAGATGTTTTGCAGTTTCATGACTTAGTTTCTAGTATGGGAATATTTTCCTCAACAAATATTTTCCTGGATTTTGTAATTGATATGTTGCTAAGCACTGGAGAATCAAATACGGTGACAAATGAATCAGAGGCAGTATTAATTGCATCAAAAAGTGAAAAATGTGTCGAAGATAATAATTTGAATACTAATAGCTTTCTCTGCAGACTATTGAACTTGCAAAAGTTGTCAGAAAACTTACCTGTTATTAATAAAATGGGCGATGGTAGTGTTGAATATGTGTCATCGATATTAACACAATTAGAGTTGCAAAACTTACAGTTGAGCCTTGAAAAGGATAGAAGAAAGTTCTTTGATAGTGTTAATTCTATGCATCTGCGTCTTATATCTGCTGTGGCTAAGGATTGCTCCATTATGATCAGCTTCTCTCCTGAAACTGTTATTGACCTACCAAATGTTCAAGTTGGTGATACAAAAATCTCGTACAGAACTTCAGTAACAGATTTGGAACCGAAACCAACATCAAATTTACTAAAAAGGAAGCTAACAGAGAAGAAATTAACTGAAATTTATTGGAACTATGTAAATTCCTCTGATAGATCATAACGTAAGTATTTGAAGATGAATTGTGATGCAACAAGTATACTATGAAATATTATCTTGTGCAACGTTACACCCTCAAGAATTAATACATTATTTTTCATATTTATGCCTTTATAACATATATCCAATGTATTTTTTTTTACCTTTCAAGCACAAAGTTCTTATTCACAATATTTAATATCAATTTGTTGTTTCAGAATGCAGCCACACTTGGAGACTAGAGGCAAGCAACTGGAAGCATGGGAGCAACTAATAGCAGAGTATATGAAAGCTACAAAACAATCTACCATAGACATACGAGAGTCACAGAACAGTTCACTATTCAATAATGCTTCTATAAATAGGAAATTATCACAAGAGTTTATTCTAACAATACTTGACCACATGGCTAAAACTGGCAGAGCTGCACCTATAGATAAGAGTAAGAATGTATGGGAGATATACTGGCATTCGTTGGACGAATGGGGCAACATGGTATACAGCTGGGCTTGTAGCAATGGCATGAATAATTCTGTTTGCACACTTTTTGAGCTAATAGAAGGTGAAACTACAGAAGGGGAAGGTATGTAAGATGTACTAATTTTTTCATCAATTACAACCAAATAGATCTACTGACCAGTGGTTGTAAATCTTCAACAACTACTACACTTACAAAAGACTTAAATGTTTCATAGTTGAAATCTTATGGGGTGGCAAACCATATACTGCTTTCCACAAATATGCAATCTCAATTCTTTCTTGAATGCCATGTCCATTATTCAGCAGGGCTCACCACAACTGAGGACTCCACACACCCTTACTTTGAAGAAATTATATCTACTTAATATATTCGTGTCTTGTCTCAGTATGAGAGGAGACCCTAGCCCAGCAGGGGGACAATTATATTATGGGTTGTGGTGTGATGATGTGAATATATTCTTGAAGTATCAACAGGCATACACTACTTTAATGATCTTAGTATCATGTGATATGATATATATGATATGCCTAGTGGCTATGTAATGCAAACCTTTAAAAACATCATTTAATTTGGTTGTAATATTTATTTAATAATAATGAAAGCAATAGTGTGTTAATTAAAATTTGTGATTTAATTTCCAGAATTCCATGGATTAGATGTAAATGTTTTAATAAAGGCTCTTAAATCGCTAGAAGTTAGGGGGAAATGCGAATTGATCCAGTTTGATGATAACCAGGGAGTGAAGTTCTTCTAATCCTGAAACATTTTTAATGGGCTAGGCCGGCTGCTGCAGATATGCTTGTATGTGTAACACAAACAGATACAGAGACAAAATTGAAGAACAGAGAAGTTGTCAGTTTTAAAGCTATTTTTGCTTCTTTATGAGGAAAATGACATCATAGGACAAATATATTCAACTTGAAGTTATTCCATTGTTGAAATGTGTGTGACAGGAAGATTTGTTTTTATAAAATTTGGTTTCAAAAGCAGAAGCACAACTCATGTTCCTTTTAAATATCCAAATAATGGCCACGGGAGAATTATTATTATATTGTAAGTATATTTTACTTGATATTGAAACATTGAATGCATTTTGTTAAGTTGTAATTACAGATTTTGTAACATTGGAATATATTGCTTATATTTTTATGGTATTTCATTCACCTTGGACACACATGCACATAAAAAAATTAATGATAATACATAGTGTTCTGGAATATGTAAATTCTGCGAACTTTGCCAATATGGGCCGGCGCCCACTGCCGGCATGGCACGGCAAGTTGAGCTATGGCATCCTGCGGCATGACGTGGCACACCGCGGCACCCGCGCACCAACTGGACTCTACCCCCAATAACCGAAATGAGCGCTGCACAAGTTTCAACCCTATTTTAACTAGCTTAAAAATCATAATTCCTCAACGCAAAGCGACCCATATGTCTCGTGCGATACAATTGCGTGCTGCGGCAACCAATGGAATGAAACTGCATGACTCGTCATGCCGCGGCATCCCCCGGCACGTCACGTCATTTCACGGCATCGTGGTGACGAAATAAAGTAACTTGAATTCTAAACGCGTTGAAATAAGATTCGGAATAACTTAATTATTAATAAAATCCTTCGCCATGCCGGCAGTGGGCGCCGGCCCTAAGGTGGACTATGGTATGAATATTCTTAATAATAATATGAGGGTAGACTTGAGCCCAGTCTTGTGACTATTAAGGGTAAGTCCAATGAATATTCTGAAAGCAATCATAAATATTCGTGAAATAACCAAGCAACTAGAACTAGCGTTGTTGAAATAAATATTTGCAGAATGATATTTTAATTTGTTTAATTAGTATTTTGATAAGTGTAAAATTGTACAATTTCAAAATTGATCACCTTTACATTACATAATAAGTACTATACATATTATACAAATTGCAATGGTATAGTGTATAAGTTTATAAAGGGGTTGATACTATTCTATTTAAAATGGGGTTGCATAATAGGTAGAGTTTACATTACAAATTAGGTGTAACAGGTTTTCAAAATTACCCATACACGTTGAGTTTTTACGTTACATATAAATTTAACTAAAACCAATAAATAACATTAATCATAAATAAATAATGGAATTATTTAACACATAAATAAAACTTTTATCAATATTTAACGTACACCATGTTTAAATTCGATTTAGCAGTGAATTCGCCGAACACCACATCAACATTACTTTAAAATTCCAACACCAAAATAAAACACCAAGTTACTTTCATCATATTAGTTGACCTTAAAACGGAGTATCTAGTTTCTATATCAATCACAAATAATTGTTTTCTCGTCCGGAAGAAATGTATATCCACTAACAACAGTTAGCAGTAATTCCCCCACAGTACCATAAATCTTCTAAAGATTCTATGTTACGGAAAGTAAAACCATAAAGTGTGCTCAAGTTTCATACAATTTGAGCCGTAAAATATTAGGCAGTGTGTTGAGCGAAAACACGTTTTACTTATTAAAAAAAAATCTAGTCGAACAATATTTTCAGTAGCATACACAGTAAACTCTAATTCCTAAAACTTAGTGAACCCTTACAATTATAATTGAATTGGAATAATCTTATCCTAAATGTTACTATCACTAAATAAACAATCAGTCTTCAACCAAAATACACTTAACAAGTAACAAGTGATGCTCACAATTCAACAAATAATTAAACAACGTGATGTATACGAAATAGGAATACCAAGAGCCGATAGCGATATACAGGTAAAGGTACAATAATATGTTAAACATTCTAACTTATGACAACGTCTATTAAAATTGTGCCGTTACAAATTGTACTCTATATTAATACGCTTACGACTATGAGACAATGTTGTTTACAATAATAATTATTGTAAAGAAAATATTTCGGATTCCTTTGGGACTGTCCAGGTAATAAGTAAACTTTATTTAATTATTACCTATTTACCTCCATTCCCCATGTCAACAAAAGTAAGTAAAAAATGTTCTAATTTTTTGAAATTCCCACAAATGCGTTTCGTTTTCAACCATAGACAGTTTGTGTGTTGCCATATGTATAACAAGTAAATAACTACTTACGTAATCACAGTTCCTACGTCATAAGAAATATGCAAAACTAAGACTCCCTCCAACTTAAGTGCTTATGTAATACTTAAATGGGCCCTTTCGAACTATGGGCATTTAACGTGTTTTTGTAAGAATCACCACAAAAATGTTACTAATAATAGGGAATACATTATGAAATAACTTAATGCACTACACTTACTGCGCTACCTGTACATGTTTTATCTACTGTTTAATAACTAATGCATTGTAAAGACTACGACATCACAGATTCTTTACAACAAAACTTAATACAGGTAGATATTACGCCACAGATTAGATACTAAATAGAACATCGCCCGCAGCTACCACTTGTTAATAGATCACTTTGTGCAAATAAAATAATGTACATTTATGTATCGAACCAAAATTCATAGAATCGGATGTAAAACTTCATTACTCGTCTTTAACTGCTAAATCATCTCAGTAACATTGAACTGCGACCGTTGTCTATGATATTTCTTTTTGCGAATGTGGTTTGAAATTGTTGTTAGGACAGTTTTAGATAGCTTTATCTATTTTGCATCTTATCTATGGCTACACTAATACAATCACATAAATATGAATGATATACACATGAATACTAGTCATCAACAGACATTGTTTCAATAGTGAATAGTGGAATGTTACAATACTAATCGATTATTCAGTGAACCCAAATAAACAACACTATCAAGTTATATTTACTTATAAAGTTGAATCAAACAACTTTGAAAGATAAAGATTATTTTCGATTGACGATTCATTAAAGCGAGTCGTATCCACAGCGATACCTGTCGAAGTGGTCGAATTAATGATGATAGTATAAAAATATTTGAACGTAAATACTTGTGAAAGCGTTTAAATGAATCAACTTATGAAAGGAATCATTTTCATAGAACGTTAGTTTTTTTATTCGCAGTCTTTCAAATTATTTTGTCCTCATTAAAATTTTATCGTTGAATTGTTTTATAGCAAACTTAAATATGGACACCCCATTGAATTACATCTATGGTCATTACCATAGAACAAAGACACAAGCTTGCTCTATGGTCCCCTACAGTCTTGATTTTATTTTTTATTACAAAGATTTTGTAATCATGAAATAGGTAATTAAACGTACCTATCTATAATTGCTACATAGAACCTATTGATTATGTATAATCAATCTTACTTAACGTTATATTTCCTGAATAATTATGACCAGAAACACTAAAGTTCATTATCTTACTTCACCGATCTTGTGGTAAAGTAATCAATGTCCGATGACCACACACTACAGGTTATTAAAACGACGGTCGCCCTAGCTCTCATCCTCGGTAACTCGACTCAATGGCTCAATTCACCACACTTAGATGAAGCCCTCGTGGACTGAGTTGCTAATACCCTCCAACTGCCAGCAGAAATGTTTCAACAACGTTTCTCTCATTAAATCCAACATAAGTTACCTCGCACATACAAATATGAACTTATAAAATTTAATATCTACCCTCTAGCGTTGAAATCGACTGTCGAAGTCTACATTAGGTCCGCGCTAGGTCGCAGTAGTCTGTCGACAAGACCGTTGCCGTTGTTAACAATATCGATGCTACTGATGGACAGTCATAATTGTGTAACCAACCAGTCCTGCCATTTTCCGTCTACCCTCAGTGTGAATATTAAAATTTACGTCCATTTCTCTCAGTGGGTATCTACAAGTGGTCAGTACAGTCGAGTGCGGGGTTGCAGTATCCGTTGCCCAGTCCGTTGCCGGTGAGGTTGCCGTTACTGACGGTGCTGACGGTGGCGAGGGGCGCGGTCCCGTTGGCCTTGTCCCGCCGCATGAGGTCCAACGCCGGGCCCACCGCGGCGCCGCCCTTCCCGCCCGGCGGCTTGTAGCACCACCAGGCCAGCGAGAAGAACAAGAGAGAGCACAGCTTCCCCACCAACGCCAGGGCCAGCATGTACCTGCAATTGTACATCGGAATTGAATTTTATGTTGTATGGTACTGTTTAATCCTGTAAAGGTATCGGCTGGTGAACACCAAAGATGTATGATACCTTTACAAAGGAAAATTTTGAGTGATTATAGAAGCCAAACATTTAGTTCTGATCCCAAATATATAAGGAAATTGGAATCCTCCAGGAGAATAACATAAAGAACAAGAAAATTAACAAGAACTTTATGTAGGTACTCTGCATTCTCATGATCCTACTTGTTCGGCAGATCTGTAGGTCACAATGTACCACAAAGTAGTTGATTGCATCGCCGTTTCCATACATGTTCTAACTACATCAAGTGCCAGTTTACATGGAACGCATTGAATTTGTTTCAATCTTTCACTATTGTGAAGGCACCTGCTCATGTCGACGTTGTCATACAGCAAGCAAGCGCCGGTGGAGCCGCAGGTGCGGGCCCACAGCGAGCACGACAAGTCGATGAGGAACCCGAAGAGCAGCGGCGCGGGTATCGTCCCCAGCAGCCGCACTTTGATCCACTGAATCCCCAGCGCGAACGATCTCTGGTCTTCTCGGACGCATCTGCAATTCATTTTTATGGCCACTTTAGTGTTGCTGCATGATGACAACTCTTAACATCAATTTCAACATGGCCGTTATCGTTAAGCATATCGATGTTATTTTTACATTTATCACTGTCACCAAGAAATTTACGTACGTACTTTAGCGTTCAACCATAGTAAAAGACTAGATATTATCTAGACTAGGTATATATCAGAAGGTTCTGGAACTAAAGGACATAACTCTTAGCCCCATATTGCAGCCCACAGTAATAGGGTAGCGAGTTATGTAGTCGTAGTAGTAGGGAGTTAGTTTCTGGATTACAGTGTCCTTCCAGGTAAACAGATCATTAATGTCAGGTCTATACCATTAGTAGTAGTGAACTACGCTCCAAGCCCAGGACCCTTAAACGGTAACAGCCTAGATCGGTGTAAACATGAAAGTCTGCAATGAATGAGTGTGGGATCAGCAATAGGATTGAGGTTACAGGTGCTAGTTACCTGAGCGTGGCGGAGAGGGCGGGCATGGTGGCCAAGAAGGTGAACAGCATGACACAGAAGGAAAGCGCCACGAACAGCCACAGGTGCGTACACTGCGAGCGGCACACACTGTTTATGGCTTCGTACGCTATCGACGTGTTGGTGCCTGCAACCGACCTCCAAATTATGACAAGCTAATATAACCTTTATTACAGAGATAATATCTCGTAGAATATCGTGCTTTAAGGACCAATCAAACACGTGCAAGAACGTTAATTTAGGTTTTTTTTTTATTTCAATAACGGACAAACCGCCGGTCATGGACCTCCGTTACTCTTACGGCATTACATAAGCATTCATAAAGGCAGCAAAAATAAAACAAGTCACTATTTAATAAACACCTAATTAAGTAGCGAAACGTTAATTAGAAGGGTTGTTTGCAATCGATTTTAGATGTGTAATTTCCTTAAAGCAGATGTAAATAAATTTGACAATGATGATGGTTTTAATACGGGGAATGCCCAGGCTCACTCACCTGAGCACGGGATCAAAAGGCGTACCTTCCACAGTGTAGAGAGGCAGGGAAGCGTTCCCATAAGAGATGCAGCCGCAGTCGGTGTAGAGCTGCGCGGTGCCTTGTGGCAGAGCGCGGCGGCACGCGGCGTGGCACGGCGAGTAGTACACGACCCCAGCGCCGCACACGGGCGCGTACGCCGCACTGCTGCAGCCGCACGCCGCGTTGCACTCCGCCAGCAGCCGGTCCGCGCTGGGAACGGTCGTCATACGTTATCGTTACTACGATATTCACGATCACGACACAACTCTGATCCATAAACTAATGTATGGCATGTGTAGAAAAACTTAGTTACCTATATTAAATGTATCTTAGAAGACTGGAAAATGTAAATAAGTGGAAAATTGAGACTGGAAATGTTTAATAACCGTTCTCCTAAGGATGAAGTTGGTGAGTGATGTAAACCTCTAAACCCGTAGCTGACGCAATCATTGCGAATATTTATTAGCGCAACTCACCCTACAACAGCTGGTGTCGTGTAGGGCACGGTGACCCCGGCGAAGGGGTAGTCGTCGCAGCTGAGCACGAAACTGAAGGTGAAGGCGGCCGCCACCAGCGTTGCGACCACACACAGTTTGATGATACCACTGCACGCCAGCCGCCAACGCTTCACCAGCCATCCGCCTAGGAATGTGCCGCCGCCACCAGCCGGCACCGTAATTATGCCTGCCCATACGAGGAAGAAATTTCTTATCCAGACAAAAATCCATAAAAAAATAACAAAAATTTTTGATAATTAAATTTTATTCCTTAGAGCTTTGGCCAATTTGGTTCTTTATTCCCAACGTACTCTAAATAAATATAAATCGCAAGATCACACAATGGATGGATAGTATGATTACTTTTTCCACACCATGACTAGAAGAGACTTAAATATAGCCATTATGTACCTAAATCAAGACTCACCTAATAGCATAGCCGCCTCGGACGCATTAACAGCAAACTGGTTTTCTATCAATTTGGGAAGAAAGGCGGCAAAACCAGAGATTAACATGCCCTCGCTCGCTCCGGCCAGGTTCAGGAACAGGAAGGTAGGATTCTTGAGGAGCGCCGCGGCCGCCCGCGGCAGCTCGTGGAGGGCGCTGAACGCCGCCGACTTGGATGCCGCACCTTCGTGAGCCTCCGACACCTTAGATGCGCGGATCTCTTCGGCACCTGAAAAAATATAACAAAATGCATTATCGCTCTTCTATTAAAAACTTTATTGTCCTTATACGTAACTGGAGATAAAGATAGAAAGAAAATAAGTCACCTTACGTCAGTCATCTTAGTCCTAAATGTATTTAAGATTCCTATTACAGCCACGGAAGATATTATAGTGAATATAGGTACGTTACTTGTACTTACCGGGCAGTTCATACGGGAAGGCGAGTAACGGTATTGCCACAATAAGACAAAGCAGAGCTGACAGGATGAACCCTACCCACCACGCACCAATCCACACAGAGCTCAGTGGGGTGATGCCCATTCTGAAAACAAGTTTATAAATCGTTACTCACTGGACATTCTTATGATACAATCCGTTTCTGAGTCCTGTGTAGTCTATCAATACCTACTCTTTATTGAAAATGATGAGTTAATTGGGTTTGTGTTCTTACTGTGGATAGTAAATACCTAAGTAGATATCATTACGTAGTTCGCACTATTCAAATGTATCTACGTAAATAGTAAGTAGTACCTACGTAGATACCTATTAAATCTAGAGTTAAATATATAATACATTCCGGTTTGGACAGGTTGGTAATATAAATAACCAGTCTACTTTAAGCCTAGTTGAATGGTCTCCGCGTCACGGCAAGCTAAACTCCGAGCCGGATGACTGCAGAATAGGAATTACTCTAATCAATCACTTGTCAACACAAGTGTAGGTACCTAGCTATTTTTTAGTATATTTAAAGCCTTTTGAGACATAATATTACTCTAGGAAAACTGTAAGTTCACTTTAGATTTCAGAACACTGAATAATGAAATGGGTAGGATGTTCTGCCAATTATATTTTATAGAAACCATTTTTAAAACCTATAAATTTCAATAAGCAGGCGGGTTTAGAATTAATGTAGCGTGGTAGTTGTTATTATTTTAATGTTCATTTTGTAATGAGTACCTACCTACTTAATAAACGTAGGCTATGCTCCACGAAAGAAATTGGCAAAGAAACTGCTCACTAAGTCACTACTCGCTGTTTATTTACCGATTGTTGCCCCGAAATTTCTCAGTTGCTACGTAAAATGAGGAGAATATTTTCGTTAAAATTAATTCAAATTTCATTATCAGAGTCATTTATTCAAAATTTGTTAGCTCATTATCTATTCTCCTACATTCTATTATCAAAACAAGCGCCGGCGTTTAGACGCGGGTGGGAATAACAAAAGGATCGTCTAAAATAAGGGAGCATGCTTACGTTCGTAATTGAAAATGTTTTCATATGCAAATATCCTGCCCGTGCACGATGTGGTCGCGGCAGGGAAACGAGGACCAACATCAAAATAAAGTGCCTTTGCATACAAACAGCGCTGATAGTCAGTTCTATACCGTGTACTGTAGGTACGTGGTCAATCCGAGTCGTGCACTCGACATCAAGATATTTCTAGTAGACAAGGTGCATTTATCATCACAGTTATACATTTTTAATGTGTCTACAATGTTAATAGTAATTGAATGCTCCAGAACATGTCATCTGAGGCAGAGATATATCCGCAAGTTAAAAGAACTTCGGTTATCGTTGCCTGCCTAAGAATCTAGGTTGAAATGTCAGCCTTATATATTTATTAGTTACAATATATACTCAAAATAAAACTGTAACAAAACCCAACCTAGATAGTTAATATTTTTTGGATTTGAATATTTAGTAAAATCCAAACTATTTTTGATCCTCTCTATCCCGGAAATTCTGTCTATTTCCGCGGGATAAGAGATTGAAGAGCTTTGGCTAATACATTTTAAAATTAACATGTTTCTAACTCTCACAACTAGGATGAATCTCTAAACTGGTATTATGATTTAAACATGGAATTAAGAATGTAGAATTAGATAATATAAATTGTTTTGTTTACGGGTAAGTGTTATTTTGTAACGAATACGTTTCGTAACGCGACACGAGAGCGGGTGACGTACATATAACTTGTAAGTAATAACAACTGATTTAATTTTTATGTATTCAACTCAAACCAATTTCCGCACGCTTTTGCTCTTAAACAGCAAATAATTTCTACCTACGTAATATTAATTACGAATGAAGCCGCAGAAATGTACTTATTCGTATTTCTATGCCGATACCGTGGCAACGTCGATACGAGCGTTCCACGTTTTTAAATCCACGCAGTTAATTTAGAAGTGAAACCGTATCAAAGAGATCGTTCAAAAATTCGTCGCACGGAAAATCATATTTCACTACGGAAGCCATGAAAGTATAAAATGGTGGAATTAATTTGGCTGAAAAGTTGCCAGAGGAACGTACAATGAGATGAAAGCGAGAGGGCAAGTTGGCAGAATGAAGCCGTGTCGCTGCCGAGCTGAAATATTAAAAACTGAACAAGGCACGCACAGATAATAAAGGTACGAGAGTTTGCCGGGTGCAAAGCGCGCGAATTTGTCTTTCCGCGTGATTGGCCTAACACAATATGATATTCATTCATCTAACGAGGCTCATGAGGGCGATATATATTGGCAAATACTCAACGATTTTCAAAGTACTCAGTATAAAATCACTACTTCAATGAATGTTCTTATAAAAATATAAGAATCCATTCTCATCCATTCATTCAATTGTATCCATTCTATTCTATTTTAATAGAATTTTGTACTTATTTGCAGTTTTACCATAATAATTAAGGCTGTTGCAAGGACGCAGGCATTGTACAGGTCAAGTGACTCGACACACGCTTCTAGGGCCCTAAAGTTTCGGCCAGGGAAGATACTTGGCCTGAATCCTGCGAATTCCAAGTATTAAGCAATTTTTAGGGCTTGTAATATCTGCAGGAACTTATTTTAATCGTAATTTACTAATGGCTGTGAGTAAAAAAAACAAATGTACAAATGAAAAAAGTTACTCAAAATAAACTCAAGGAAATTAGTTTTGAGGTTACGAAAACGCCGACAAAAAGACATGTACACAAAAGGACCTTCTTAATTTTGAAGTCATTCAATAATATACGAATAATAAATGTACAATGAAGTTAATGTAAAAACTTCAGTGACATAAAAACTATCGACTTCAAAATTATGGAGTTTTTTTTGTCTACCTGATTTTACTGTCGGATTTTTTCCTACCTCGAAATTCATATAACATAACGTATATTTAAAATTCAAAGAATAAGTATAAAGACATGCTTACGTTTCGGAATTGACAGTGACAAAATCAGTATAAATTTTGAGCATCTGTCCGCCCAGGACGTAGCCCAGCGCTGGGCCCACCACTGCCATCGTGTAGTACACACCTATAACAATAATTATGATCATTAGGCGTGTCTAACGTGTTTGTTAAAGATAATCTAACGGAATAATCACATCACATCTACCTTTAACTTTAAAAACCGTTCATATATATCCCACATTCCTAAGTTACTTTTTATTTTTCACATAATATTTAAGAAAAACACTTATTCTATGTACGTAATACACAATATGTTTGTTGCCGTATTCAATTTTTCCCACACCGCAAAAATATCTTCCCCGTTTAATGTACAGTATTATAATCTGTTTAAAAGTTCGCATCCCCGAGTATCGTGCGCGGTAAAACACGGCAGTGTTAATATTAATAGCATTCAAGTGCACCAATAGGTCCATTACGATCTCGAAACAGCCCGTCATTGTTTGTGGAGGAGCTCAAAGCCCCGAGCGGTATCCCATTTCTTATAAACCCCTTCATGTCGTGTTTTCACAGCTAAAAGCTCCTGCGAAAAAGGCGAGAAAAGTGTGTTGTACACTGCGAGATTTACAGAGGGTAGGAGATAATTATATAAGAGTTGAAAATATTTTAGTCCGTACACGCAATCTGATACAAGTTAAATTTCAAAAATAAAGTATGTTCTTTATTACTATGGGTATATTTCCTTTTAGTGGCAGATATCTGTATATTTTATCAGTATTTTCACATAGACGATAGTTTTCTCGCGACAGTTCCCTGTATCGTTAACTCCAATTGCTAATTAACTGTTAATACACTTGTAAGTTTCTAAACTAGTATGTATGTAGTACTATGTACACGGACTTCTACATCTTCCTAGCTTGATCCTGATAAAGCGCTGCTTGATATACTGTTATAAAGACAACAACGCAGAGATTTCCTGACAGTCGTTAACTCTCGTCAAAGTGAAATATAGTACTTGAGTGAACATAACACTTTAATTACCTTTATTTTCTGTACAAAAGAAATCCGGCCAAAGTGTGAAAGCCTCTTCTATTCATACTCAATCGTAGGGTAAAACGTCACGAACA
>DWPQ01000899.1:0-13987 GCA_018251795.1 Perichares adela | reverse complement strand
ATGTTCCAGATAATCGGCCACCTTGACAGGATTTGTTCTCAAACCCCTATTTATCTTGTTATTTATGTGAATAATCACGGATTATACTTCTGATACAGGCACGGTGTGTCTACAAATATTTTTTTTTCCTACCAATTAATATTTTATAGACAGTAGTAGTAGTGTGGTACAGTTAATCTACAGGACTCATCGCTAACAGTGATCTCTACCAGACAACGATAGGGTAGTGGAAAATAATAACCAAGCGTAATTATGAGCAGTGATAGCCAAATTAATAATAACAACATTAATTAATTTGCTTCTAATTTAAGAAGGAAGACGTCGTGAAAAACCTTTATACCAGAGAGTTCTCCATAATATTCTGGTCATCACATCGTGACACGAGATTTGAGCCCATCAGTGAGACAGTCATAGGCATGATGATGATAATAATAAAATGAAGAACTATTTTTTAAAATCACAGTAATATTAATATTCGTAAACGTTTAAAATCGTACCTTCGAGGACTAATTCTACCAAATCTACTCCGTTATCTTAATAACCATTTTTGTTTAATATAGGTAAAAAAAAAAACGACAGACAGTGTGCATAAGACGCACACTTCTTACTTTTTAAAACAATTTAGTTGTATAAAATCTTTATAATAGCCACTTTATATAAAAAATGCTAATAGGTTCTAGAACAAGCAAAAGCGTGACGGAGCGTGCATAAGACGCTCAATACTTATTAAGCTTTCAGCAATATTGCTTTATGAAAGGCCGTTACATGCTTTCATAACGCAGATTGAAAACGATACAAAGCGACCACAAGAATGCTTTGTGGTCCGTATTTTATTTTTGCAAGCTTATGTTTTACAATTCGACCCCGGAAAGTTTTGAGTTTCTTGATGATCAAACGAATATATGGACCCGTTAACGAATTAAAATTAGTAGCTGTTATTGTAACGAATGATTAAGTTTTGAATATGTTTTTGAAGGGAAAACTTCTTTAGGCGCGTTTAGCACTTTTTGGACAAACCATTTTTAGGAAAAACTTTGTATATCAAAATGTACATTACATACATATCATAAAATGCTCAAAATACAGTTTTAAGACATCATTTCTGTCGACATTCCTCACAACAGATTCCATATATTTTTAATACCGATAGCCAATAAACAAACTGACAGGCATTATGATGGTTAATGGACGACGCTTCCCCACGCTGTGTGTATCAAAAGAATTGCCGTGAAGAACTAGCTTTTTTACCTGGCTTTTCAATACTGCTATAGACAGCACGTTAAAATATTTAAAAAAATTATCTAGAAGAAGTATTAGCCAGGTAGGTGAAGAATCGTATCACCACATAGAAGAGTGTCGAGGTTGAACTGGGTGGTATAGAAACCATACTTTCAAGAGGAGAGACCATTGTGCAAATGTGTGAATAGGGGAAGTTGACATGGAATGAAGTAGAATGAAATGCAGAGCTGAAAGCTGACTTTCCGCTTACTTAGTACAGTGCACCAATGATGCCTTTGCTGGTCTCGAGCGTGCGTGAACGGCAGTGATCGTTTACCATCAGCTGACCGTCTGCTCATTGTACGGTTATTGACGTAAAAAGGAATCACTAGTCAATTTCACGGCCGGCAATGTGTCTAAAATTTCGTTTCTTCTACAAAGCGCTGATAAAATGTAATCCGGCGAAAAGCCCAAAGCCACATGTTGCTCGCAGCCTCAAAGCCAGCGTAATTAAATTTTGCCCGCTCTGCCCAGCATACAGCGGTACGGAAGTAAATATTGATATAGTGACGGAAACCACTACATGGCTCAAATGAAGGGTAGTTCCAGGCTTATTGGACTAGAATTGTTAATTGAATCGTATGACGTCATCTGTTGAAACGTCATTTCTATTTTCTATATTGATAATTTCGTGACGGGGTACAGTAGACTCGATTGCAACCTTATCTGAATAATAAAACATTAAAGAATAAAATTTTCGAGTCTACAACATATATCCGCAAAATTCATTTATGTCGGGTATTTTTTAAATTCTAATGGTGTTGACAGAAAAATCGCAGTCGCCATATTAACTAATATAGCGAAACGTCATTGACACTGGATGACATCATAAGTAGTGATTAACATAAGCGTTACATTACAAAGAACTATGATGCGTTAAACGAAACGTCTTGCCATCAACATTGATCGAATCCACGTTATACTCCGTGCTATGTGTTTTTATTGCCATAGTGTTCTACTTTGTCTGGATTACACATATGATGCTGAAAATGCCACATTTCACCCGAGCGAAGCTGGGCTTTCTTCTCGTAACTTTATATTGTCATTGACTCGTATTGTATGATCGAGTAAATCAAAAATAGATTATGACAATAATACTAGTAGTATTTGGGTTTTTAGTGAAAATATCCATATTTTAAGCTTTAGTCACTGCCACTGCTCATGGTATAAACGTATAAGTTTCTTCCTTTGGCGTTTGCATTGCATTACAATACTTAGCTGTTAATTTATGCCATCCTCCTTCTAAAACTAAACAAGATATTGATATCAGATTTTGAGTTTAGTGCTCGAAAGTCATTGTTAGACTGATCTACTGCTGATTTCTTGCCACGTTGGAAGTACGTCGATTAAGTTGAAAAGTACGTAGACTAAGACAATTTACTTGCACTAGTAAGTGTTATCCATTATCATGAAACACTACTCAAATCTTGCATGAAGGATCTATTAGTACTCGCAAGCAACGAAAAGCGTTGTTTCTGTCTAACCTCGCGTGTTATAAGTAAAGTTCCGCGTCAAATCTTTCTTGCATCGGGTTGGTTTATTTTTGTAAAAGATTAAAAGTTAACTGCAAGCTTTCATGGGAAATAAGGATGGCAAATTTCGGTAAAAATTAAAAGTTGTTTATGTAGATCTGTTTTATTCAAACAACACAATTATTGGCACAATAAAAATATCTATTACACTCTTTATTGGTACTATAGTATAAACACAGCTATTTTAGATTATTATACATAAAACTGACTTTGTCACATGGACTTTCTTTCTACATATTTATCTCCCGGACATATAAAATACACATCATAATAAGTTTATGATGATCAAATTACTGGTTAACAGCATAATCTTTAAATGTGAAATAATAGGTATACAAATTTCTTTATTTTTTAAAGTTCGTTAGAATAGGTGCATCTGAAACAAAAATAGGGTAAAAATAAAATATGTCTCACATAACATCCTAATACAATATTGTAATAAAATAAAATTGTAAAACCAAAATGAAATTAATTGACACATTAAATTATGTAGTATAATTTTACAATACAATCGTAAATTGAAAAGTTTCAACGAGTTAAAGTGTAAAATTAAAATCAATAAAATGTCTTGTAAGTCAGGGATGGATTTTAATAATAAAATTAATTACAAAAGTTTAACAACCGCATAACGCAGAACGGTGAGAGATAACTCAGAATTAAACATAGTTTCGGGTTTCTATAGATCCCTTTGTGAGATACCTGAGCACTTGTAATATACACCACAGACTAGTTCCAAGAACAAATTAGAATAATTAAATTAATATTTCATTTAAACAATAAATGTGATTAGAAAAATATTCTAGATCTAAAACGACAACAGTAGCACATTCATACTTAATCTAGTTACATCATTAAATTACATCGTATTTATGGAATTTTACATGCGGTAAACTATTGGACTGTGGTAAACAAAATTTTGAACATTACCATGTCTGGACGCATTTTTGCGTCATGTTTAATGTGGTGTAAAATGTGAGTAAAGAATTATTAAGACGGATAGATAGCGGTCCTTACAAAGGTATTTGACCTTTGAAAAGGAGTTCGAGAGCATAGACAATTGTTTGATTTTTACCTCTGGATACCACTTCTATCTAGCTGTTTTAGTTGTTTAGCTTACTACTGTAACATTAAAGCTACATCGAAATAATGTATAGTGTTGTTATCATGATTAAACAAAAAGTGACTCATAAATAAAACAATATTTTTGATGCCATCATCAAAATTTAAAATTTATTTTTATACATAATGTTCACGTCATCCAGAATTATTTTAACTTTAAAATTATAACGATTTAAGTAACATTTTTCAGTATAGATTAAATTAGACATCGATTTTATGAGTATAGATACTGCACGTAAAGTCCATCGATCACCTTCTTAAATTAAACGTATAGTTACAGCTGACGAAGAAATTTTAACATTAATATTTTACACCAATTAAATGTACACCTTATAATTATTATATTAAGAACCATCAATTACCCTATCGATACTTAATCGATTATTTAAACAGCCATTTTCCCATAAAGTCTAAAGTTGACTAGAAATAAAATGTTTGGCACTTTTACGTGTTTCTAAGTTAACTGTTTAGGAAGTTTAGGAAGTAAAATAATTACCTATAAACTTTATAACACTTTTCTCTCAAGGAAACTATCTTAGTTTGGATCTAATGTATCAGCATTTTGAATGCGAGGTGAACTGAATTCTATATGAAAATAAACAGAAAATTATCTTGTTGTATGTTCGATTTATTAATAATAATAACTACTACACGTTATCTTATAAATATTTTTTTACAATTACGAATAATTAGTTTGCAAAACGAAATTTTAAAAATAATTTATTCAAAAATTACATTACTTTACACAGTGTGCATAAAAGTTGCTAATGTATTTAAAAACTATTACCGCTTAATCGACAAATTGCTGGAAGGGTTTGCAGTATGGGTCAATAGTGGTAAAATTTTTTACACAACGTAAAAATTACACAGCGTAAAAAAAATTTACTAGCGTATTGTTTCTGTTTTAGTATTGAATTTTAGAGGAACTACATAGTATTATGAAAGGCTACGAGTTACTTAACAGTGTAAATGCAAGGTGTAGGGAAAATAAAATTAACTAAGGGAGGAACACGTAAGCTAGCTCGGATAAGAAGACATTTGGTGCCAATACCTCATCTTTGTCTGTAAAATACTTTTTATAATAATACACATTATTTTTACGTAAACATACACTCACTCGTGCACACCGACATACACTCATACATACACACGTACCTACATACACACATACATACTTAAATATAATCGGAACAGCTTTATTTATTTTTTCTCTCTAGGAACTTAATGTATACTTCTGTTAAATATTCGTTTATTTTTCAAATTTGCCTGAAAAATATATGGTTTTTTTGTAATTCAGAAGTTACACGAAATAGTAAACTACTTTAGCATAAAGTATATTACTACTATTTACTACTGATTCCGATCAGTTATCAGATGGAAATATAGAATTAATTTACATAAAATTTACAATTGATCACTGTCACGTCTTTCATTTACAAAAATATACAAAAATTACTTCTGCTACATAAATTAATTACTAAACTACTTTGGTCAAAAGCTAATAAATTTGAGACTGAGTTAACGTCACAGATTAATGAAAGGTTTTTTTTTTTTGTTTTAATGATTCAGTTGGGCTATCTATACGATAATATTTATTCTATGTTCTGAATGAAACACGTAGTATATACTCAGATTTAAAATTATAATTTACTGTGTATTTTAAGTGATTTTTACATTTGTTACAGACTTAATAATAAAATAAATTATACAATTTAAATACATAATATTCTTATCCTATTAATCTACTTCTCTATACAATCGACTTATCTTAATATGAGTTATTATTAGGACTATTATCATTTGAACTATTAATTAAACTAGTATCTGCTGTGTCAGCCGATTTAGTTTCAATAACATTCGAATTGATCTCATCTCTAGAGTACGACAAATCATTTGTATCTACATCACTTACAATATGATTGTCATTCTCTTCATTATTTACAGATTCATCTAAAACCCTATCTACAGTTTCACAGCTTTCTGCATTATCATCTCCTGTTTCTTTAGAGTGTATAGATACAGATTCTTGTTTTTCTACAATTACTTCGACGACCGGCTTAAAACTAT
Source organism: Perichares adela (assembly GCA_018251795.1). Classification (NCBI taxonomy): domain Eukaryota; kingdom Metazoa; phylum Arthropoda; class Insecta; order Lepidoptera; family Hesperiidae; genus Perichares; species Perichares adela. The sequence goes on along the minus strand of DWPQ01000899.1, from coordinate 7,991 downwards.
CTTCTTTGGTATATTTTGGTAAATCTGGAGGCCTTACTGTCGAGAGAGTGCTCGAGAGAAATGAAGTTTGCAGGTTGTAGCCGGGTAATAGTTTTGGTTGTAGTGGTAACATGAGGTCTAAGGAGCCCGTGGTTGCAGGTCTTGGTTGCAGGGGTGGAGCGGTCATCAGAGGTGGTTGCAAAGATGCTAAGGATATGGCCCCGCATTGCGTGTTGATGATGGGACTCTCAACTGTAAGAAATTAAGTTAGTTAAGAATAAGGTTAATCCTCTTTTGAGAGTGGATGGTGTGATTTGGAAGTAGAATTAGGATATGAGAGTTTTAATTACTTATTTATTGATGCACCATACAAATGTACGGAAACAAAGGCGGACTTAAAGCTAAAAGCATTAACCAATCAAGCTTCGTGATTTATAAAGGAGCGAATATATATACTTTATGAATAACAGTTTTAATTTTTTATTGTGATAGGGCAGTTTTTCCCAACCTTTTTTGAGTCATACCCCACTTTAACGTTTCCATGCCCCCCTATGTAACATACATCATTTTTAACATTAAAAAATTAATTTGTTCACTGAACTAAGAAACTTATATGATAGATTTAGTTGATACTTTGGTGTCGTGAAACGAAATTATACCTACCTATTAATTAAAGAACTTGTTTTTTTTGGTAACTTTGGCATCGATATCTAGCATTGCATTTAAATGGCTCGTAGCGAGAGGTTTAGACTCGTGTCGAGTCCATTTTCGAATTGCCCCCCTGTGGAGCTCCCCACGTTGAGAAACACCGAGATACGGCCTTCTGAATTTTTAAACGTTTTAGAAGAGTGAATTTATGGTGGAGTTAGTATAATGTGATTTGTACCTATTGGTGCTCGGGCTTGCAGTGGTTGAGAGGTGGCCGGTGGTCGCAGTAGATTTGGCGGACCTTGTAACGCAATGCTTATCATATTCATACCGTTTACACCTGTAATGAAATTAAAAATGGCTTTAGTAATAATTACGTTTCAATTGGCTTGCAGGAGGAGGTCTTTGATTGGCAAATAGATCTGCAAAAAATAAATAGCTAATACTACATTAAAATTTACTACATTTTATGTTTGCACATTACAATATTATGTTTTTTAGATTAAGTTGATCTGAATAAAAGGCTATTATTATGTCTCTTACCGGTAACGTTTATGGGTTTACAGATATCTGTATACATCTGCATGGGTGATGGCAACCACGTGTTTACATTGTTAACTAAACAAGCTATTGGTAAAAACGGCTTAAACCTGTCATACTGAGTATTTATATGTCCAGATTGGCTAATTGATGGCCACTGATACTCACTTACACTCAAGTAGCATAACATGTTCGAAGCATTGCTAAGAAACTGTGAGGGTTCACAGGTTCCTTCTTAGTCAATGTAGGTATTTTGTTGATTGTCCACCTGCTCTACGGATTTTAGTAGGATGACAGTTGAATTAGAACCTTACCCACAACATAAATCACGCCATCTGACGGTTCATTTAAAAATACGTTTAAACAATTCACGCCATCTAGGAATTCTCTTTGTAACTACTAACTATACAAACTTACCAAACTTGCTGTTCCCGGCTGCGAGGTCCTTTAGAACTACAGGATGTTTCACTGCGTTCACACGACGGTTGGAGGCGCTGGTGTCGCGTTTTCTCCTCGGCTGCTCCACGGGCAGCACTCGACGCCTCTTCTTAGGTAGCTTTGACCGTGCCTGCCGACAGATGGCGTTTTGAATATGGTTTCAATAATAATAAATAATGAATTATTGTTAGTTTTCCATAGTGTTTGCTACTTTATATAAAACTAGCAGCCCGTCCCGGGTGAACATTTATTTTTTAAACATTTCGAGATTAACGTGTGTAAATGCAGAACATACCTAAATACCTAATACGTATAAGTAATAGGGCCTCTCTGGGTCCCTTTGGGTACGAGACTTGATTAATTACCTAGTATATAAAATTTAAACTTTCAAATTTTGGGGACACGCAGGGTACCCATCATCTCTCAAAGTTTTATTGTTCGAGTGCTACAAATATGTAGCACTACAGTGCATCTGTAGTGGTACATACATATTTGTAGCACTCGAACAATAAAATTATCATTAAAACTTATCTACAAAATCTGGATAGAATCATACATATATCAAAAACGAAAAATATACTGGATCAATCTATACTAATATTATAAAGAGGAAAGATTTGTTTGATTGTTTATTTATTTGTACCGGATAGGCTCCGAAAGTACTGGACCGATTTTATTTAAATTTGGCATAGACATAGTATAGAATCTGAGAAAGAACATAGGCTATTTTATATGGCAAAAACGTTCGTTGGATCAGATAGTACCTGATAAACAGATAGGCAGTGACATAATAGTGGTTTTAGTCTCGTGCATAGAGTCCCTGGGTACCCGTACGCACCATTTTATTTTCAAAATGATAGATTTGAAATGATTCATGGCATGATTCGGTGAAGAAAAACATCGTGAGAAAACCTGTAATCTATCAATAAATAATGTTTTCCAAGGTAAGTGAAGTCTGCCAATCTGTAGAGAACTGTCAAGATTTTAGTGGTAAAATCTTGGAAAAATCCAAAAAATATATATTTGAAGCTCCAGGTGCATAAACAAGAAACTATATAACCCAATAAAGTCCACAAAATAAAGTCTACAGCAACAGTTTCTAAACCTGAAATCCGCAAAACACGTTTCATGTCTGGAAATTTCAGACCACTTACCTGCGACACCGGAAAATGGGCAATTCGGAATTTCAAATGGACCGCAGCTGGTACAACTACGTTCACCACATTAGAATGTTTTTATATTCACAACTTGAAACAGGGTATCTATACCATCAAATGATCTGTATGCTCGATCATCGGTAATTGATTAAAAATGTAGTTTTCTATAATTGGATTGTTTATTTTAAAATTATTGGCATTGCAAATAAAGGGAATAAACGTGTACGATATAGCAGTAAATATACGAATAAACCTGAATGATAGAACGAGATAACTATACCTACTCACAAACCATTGGTTGCGGAACAGACAATAATCCGGCACTCACAGTTCGACGGAATTAAAGATTTTAATATGAATTTAATATTTTCTAAAACGATTCTCGCTTCATTTTATGAACAAACGAAGTGTCTGAAGAAATCTCCACTGAATTCTTCTTTATTATATCATTGTCTTTTATTTTTATTATCCGAGTTCAGTGGAATTAAATCTGTTCATCGCTGATGAAATTTTCAAGGAGCAATAGAAAATTGTCAATTGAAAGTTGATTCCAAGGATTGATTAATTCACGTACTTATATATCTGAGTTGGATTTTGGACCTATTCGAGGATTATTTCCATGTGACTTTTACGAAAGTATGGAACGGCTTCTAATGTATCTAGTAACGTTTAACACGCTGGTATGATCATATAATTATCTTCCAAAGAGTTGAGACTAGTGCGGCGATCAAAGAAGAAAACCCCATATGGGGGAAATAAATGGTATCAGTAACCCCGTAACTCAAGGGTACCCTGCCTATACATATTTATTTGACCTATAAATATTTATTTATTGCAGCATTGTTTCTGATATCCTGATTGCGTATATCTATGCTACCCGCAATATAGAGCATTCTAGTACGAAGTTATCAGTGTGTGAAAGTTTAATTATTCAATATTCAGATCTCGATATTGGCTAATTGACTGTGCTGCTTATAGTAGAAAGTTTGGGTTAACAAGATTCAGGTGTATACCATACTTTAAAGGACTTGTCCATTCGTTTGGTTAAGAAGACAATGGGCAAACACTTAGTATAATTTTTGTCGAAGTTAAATTCAGCATTTCCTGGCACTTTTCTCACAATTAGCGGTTAATACAAGTAAATGTGTATTGGAGCCATGTCTATAAGCTACCTGTAGATATTAGTAGAAAATATTGTATAAAACTTCAAACGAATTTAACGTTAGTATAGAAAAGTGTAGTGGCATGCCATAATGCGTAATAAGACAAATATTGAGATATGGAGAGACAGAAAGAAGGGAAACTAATAAACAGGGCATCGGCTATTTTAATTAAAGATTGAACCTGAATCTTTTAGATAAAGCAGACGTATTGCTGTTCTAAACTTGCTTCGTTTCTAATGACTTCTAGTTGATTGATAAGCTACTTAGACGTCTAAACTCAGTATATGAACCAATGTGCCAGGTATTCAGCCGTGTTGACAGGATTTGTTCTTGATATATTTATCTTGTTATTTATGTGAATAATCACGGATAACAATTCTGATATAGGCTCGGTGTGTCTACATACATGTTTTTATTTTGCCTCAGATTACATTAGGTTACTTGTTTTTAGCTCAGAATTATTTAAATCCGTTGAGTGGCATGCAGGATGCTGTATAATAATATTTTAACTTCGATTTAGATAAAAAAAGTCTTCAGTTTTTCTAAAATATTTAATGTAAAAATTAAGCACCGTTAGTTTAATTATAAGCGTAGAGATATTTATAGACAGCTTGTTTGTTTTAAAAAAACACATACACAAAATATATCTACATGTATTTACACTGTGACAGCCACACGAGTACATCCAAATACATTATCCTACATAAACTCAAGACGTAAGTGCCAATTACAGGCGTGTACCACATAAAATTTTATGTTCAATTTTACGGTTTAACAGACCGAATTAGGGAAACTGAAAATTTAATGATAGCACACATTCTATTTCACAATACAATCTATGGGCTATTTTATATTTCTAAAGAAACGGCTGGGGAAGCCAATTGTTGTGAAAGGAGCCGTGAAAAATGCATCGCAATGCATAAAGCTTTATCGTAGCCGATAGCCACGACGTTTTGTGCCATAAATCCAAGTAGCCTACAGTATACGCTATTATAAACTGGGACCGAAAGCACTTGGGAGTATCTTACACGTGTATTCGTTTCCTATATCGTCATGATTTATATATATAGCTGCTTCTGACCCACTGCTGGGCTTGAGTCAGATAAAGTGTTATGAACTCCAAAATGCTATTAGTGCTTTTCCTTACTATTTATTACTTTAGGCTTTTAAAAAATACTGAGATATATCGAATTTGCTTTTTAAAAGGATGTGAATAAATTTCAAAATTGTCATTGTCAGGAGCTTTACGCCATGTAGACTTTCAGGCCTTATATATAAGCTTAGAATTGCACAACGGGTTATGGAGAATCCTATGCTCGATATTCCATTACGTGACCGAATTCAGAACGATGAAATCCGTAGACGAATAAGGATTAATGACAGCTCGCAGGATTAGTCAGCGGAGGTGGCAATGGGCTGGCCACATAGCAGCTCGAAGGACCGATGGGCGTTGGGTGGGTAAGAAATAGTATCCGCTGGATTCATATGGCTCAGGAGCGGTCGGAGTGGCGCCTATTAGTGGAGGCCTATGTCCAACAGTGAACGTCTAAAGTCTGAGGGATAAATGGATGAATTAAGTGATAAAAAAAATACATACAAAAGCCCTCTGACCAACTCAATCGCTGTGATATCAGTTATGAGACATTCCTGACAATTGAATCCAACCAAGGAAATTATGTTCTAAGGATTTCCCAAACATATCCAGAACGGACAAATCTGAAGACAACAAGGCTAACAGAATTGGGTAACCCTGTACCATTAGGTATCCATCACAATTCAGTGAACATGTTACGCGACCGAAACCTCGCACTTGTGAACGAGTAACACGCAGGCAGTTTCTAGAAATTACGGCCAAATGTACGAGCCATACAACTTTATTTGATAACGTCATTTGGCGAATGCCAGCAAATTTACTGATGCTCGACTCACACTCACTAGGTCACTAGAATTTGTATTAATTACAATCAATATATTACTAGTTGACCCCACAAATGTCGTTTTGCCATATAATATTTTGGTATATGGGGGGTGGTTGTAGAACGATGAAAATTAAGAATTTAATTGTGTATTTTTTAATGCTAAATTATTAAAAAATAAAACAACAAAATGTGCCCAAAAAATTTTAAAAACAAATATTTCGGTGGGCCACCCTTTTCACTTAAGAATACGAAAAATATTTTACAACCAACCTCAGACCTACCAAGCATGCAAAAATGATTTCATAAAAATTAATCAAGGAGTTTTGGAGGACAACGGCAACTGACACTGACACGAGAGTTTTATATAAAGGGTGTTGTATTTGTTAGAACTACTTTTCATTCCAATTGAAAACATTTAATTATGAGGAAGTTTTGTCAATACACTGTAGCATGTATGATCTGTTTAAGTACAGTTGTTAGTAATCGGAGCAGAAAATACTATTTACTAGTAGTAAAATAGTAGTTCAACATATAAACTCTAAAGAAGTACTACTTACTTCTTGCACGTGCATACTCTGATACACGCATCAGTATTTTCTTGTTAGGTAATATTCAATTTCCGCTACGATAGTGAAGCTTAGTTATTTTTACATTTTCAGATGTAGCTGTTCAAATACGGAAACATACTCGTACTCTGTTCCATTCCACTTCCGATGTATTTGAGCAAACAACGCAAGATCTATTGATACCGTTCAATCATTCCGAAAAATACAATTCTCGGCCCAATGGATTCCGCATTACGTCATTCAAAATACAAACTTCGAAAATATTTTTTCGAAACATTTTGCCTTGTTAGTATCTTTTACTTGTTGTTTGGTTCCTCTAGAGATTAGAAATGGCTGTGTAAATCCTATTTATTCCCATTTGCCCTCTTGTGCCCGGATGCATCCGTGCATATCACACGGACAATGTGTGCCAGAAATCTAGTAAAAAGCGTGTCTTCCTTCATAATTCCTTCTTAAACAGATGATGATGCCTTTAATCTTACTGTATTACGGGCTTCCATGGGCGGCGGTAAGTTACTTTTAGATGGTATACCAGTAATATTACAATTAGGGTTTATATCGGTGGTATACATATTATTAACCCTTTCAGTCTGAGAGGAGATCGAAGCCCAGCTGTGCGACAATAATGGATTGTTAAAATGATATTTAATAATATTATTATGTTTCCTTTTGAACGGAACAATATGATTTACTAGTCTAATACGGTGAATAGTTTTTAATTTATATTACATGTATTTTAGTTTAATAACGCCAGGAACAATCTGAATTTGAATTTACATATTACTAATTGTGTATGAAAAAGTATTTTTATTGTTAATCAACAGAATCTACGGTAATAATAGAGAAAAACTGCACTCAGGCTATATAAAAAGTCTCGAAAAAGCAGTTTGGTTCCCCGAATAGCGCGAAAAAACCGCTTTTCTCTCAATGAGCGAGAAAACACATTTAGTACACGAAACAAGTACCTACCATTACACGAATGCAATTTTCTAAAACTGTTCTAATTTCCTTCTCTACTTTCAACATTTGACTGAGTCAGATTACATTCCTTTTTATCTCTCACTTGTAATGTAATCTTCTATTTTATATTTCACTAGCTGCCCCCGCAAACTTTGTCTTGCCATATAAAATATTTATAGAAAATTAGAGCTTGGTGTTAGAAGGATGAAAATTAAGGATTGTATTTATTTTTATATGCTATATCACAAAACAATAATGAACAAAAACAACAAAACATAAATATGCTTTGGGTGGGCTACCCTTGTCACTTGTGGGTCTGAAAAATAGCTTACAATCTACTACCAGACCTACCTAACACGCACAAAAAAAAATCAGTCGACTTGTCTCTCCCACGAGATTTTTATATATAGAAGATTTTTCATGTATTATTATGTAAGATTTAGGTATCTATATAAATAACACTTGTTAAAATCGTTACACATGCCGCGCAGGAGATTAATGACACCTCATTTGCCCATTACTTTATATTTTATGCACGTGTTATATATATATAGTTATAGTTATATAGTTTATTAATTTAAAATACGAAAACAATGTGCGAACACGTGTTCAGTCCAAAAT
>DWPQ01000898.1:0-13993 GCA_018251795.1 Perichares adela | reverse complement strand
CCCCCCACCAAAAATCACGTGTATTTTTTATTTTATTTACTTTATTGCAACTTTCTAAAGGACGTTTACAAAGGGCGGACTTAATGCCTTATGGCATTCTCTACCAGTCAACCCAGGGCGTAAGTGAGCAAGGCGTAGGTGGCAAAATGTTTAGTATGTACCTACAAAGAATCTTATCAGCTCGGTTTTAAAATCGCGCGTTTCACGAAAAAATAAATACACGTGATATCTTACTGCACCCCCCTCCCCCATTGTGATAATTCGTGATTTTCGTCGAATCCCATCTTTTGAACCTCACGTGTTTAATGGACGGCCGTTAGCCAGTTATCGTAATAACTGTATAAAAAGAGGTATTTAAGTCCGTATAACATGTACAAAGTAAAAATACGTATCGCCTGTGTTCGTGTCAGTTATATTTAGGCGTTTTGTGAATAACATCGCGCATTGCGACCGACAGTAGTGTCGTTACCAGACGATTACCTACAGGACTGGTTTATTTTTAGCTCGCTAACCGTTATAGTGCGCAAATAGGTACAAAGATTTTTATGACAGAATCAATGAAAATTAAAAACGCATTTTTTATTGAAATGGAAGGTGGGTCAATCAATGTCTAATTGGTTAAATATTGACTGTTTTCTTAAATGTTGCCATTGTATGATTCATAAATTTTAGATATATCTACTATTCCATTCTTTATAAACAACTGTAACCGTCGTGGAAATTGATGGTATTGTATAAATAATCACACTGAAAGACCTTCATCATCACTAACCACAATCCTCCCACTGCTGATCTCGCTCAATCCTCAACATGCTATAACGATAATGATCATGAATATGTCACGCCGGTGATGATATCAATTAATACTTCACTATCGTCCACACGTCTCATAACCAAACTTAATCAGTATTCCAACCATATCTGAAGTTAGTTACAGGTGCGTTGGGTACTATTTTTGTTTTGGCTAAAATCCAACAGTGGCCCAATGTAAAGCACGGGCCCCTTTTCATATTGTGTGGGAGCGCAGAACGGTTTGGGGCTTACTGAACTTGAATGTAAAAAAATTCGGTGCTCGTCCTTATCTGACGAGCGTTGTCTGACTGCCCGACGTGCCCTGCGGAACACTTTGATATAAGATGCCCAACGATGCTTAACTCTGCATATCAGTCCGCAGTTCCGTACAAGCTACGGAGCTGAAGATTTTCAGTTTAATACAACAACCTCAGACTAACCATACACACATATACCACCTGCAGACGATGTTAATGATGATGGAGGTGATGCTGACGATGCCGATGATGATGATGATGACGATGATGAAGGTGACTTCGTGATCAATCACGCGCTGCCCATGGTTCATGTTATCTTGCTACCTAAACCTTGACGAGAGTAATAAAGGAAAAGGAAAGAATAAAAATATGCAACATGCCATTTTGCTGTAGACGAGACGCCAAGAAGCCTTTATCATGCAGCGACGTATAGATTATAATATTTATAAATACTGGTATAATACTTTCTATACAACCAGTGCAGAACGGGGGATGCCTAGAACATACTGCACATTGCCACGTCGGATATTGTGCTAGTTAACAATTATATTGTTTGACAAAAACAGTTCTATGTAAACATCTGAATCATGACTAACCCTGTAATTTGCAAAGCACCTTAAATTATACTCACCAATATAATTAACTTCAGTAGTATACATACAAGTGTATATACAACTCGGCCGGATTTCTTTATTTGACAAATGAATGTCAAACATTTCTTGAAATGTTTATTCCTTCAATGTGTTGTCTGACATGAAAAACATCTCGATGTATGAGTTCTGATCAAAGCCGAATTACTTCTGTATCAAATCCGCTGTAGTTTTATGCTACATGTGATTCGCGATTTTGTAAAAATGAGATAAAGGCCATCGTTATCGTAAAATCGTCAGTTATCCCTCTATTTACGAGTTCAATAGAAAATTAAACGACGTGACCACAACAGTCAGGGTTACTAGAACGTATATTTAGTACATTCAAATCCAATTTCCTTTTTACGAATCTCTACGAATACAAGTTTACCTGACGTTATATCAATTGACAAAAAAAAGTATTACATCGTTTGCGCACGAGAAGCACCTGTGTTTATTGGAGATCGTGTAGCTTCTCTTTATATTTCGGAAGAAGCTGAGGGGATTTTAGTAGATAAAAATGCTGCATAACCCGAGACTTTTACCTTAAAAGGCCGGGTAATTTAAGAGGTTACCCCCGATACCAAAAACAATTGAGAAAATTAAACTCGGATAACAAAATATTGTCGTGTTGTCGAGCCACAGTATCAAAAAGTATCGATACATCGACAAGTAACAACCATGCTGATAGACAAAATGACCAGCCCGCTACATACGTTCCATTCACACGTCGTTAAAGCATTATTCTGACAAATGTGGAAACAATACAGTGTGTACGTTAGCAAAATAATAAATTGCTCATCATGCTCTCAGGACTACATACTAACTAATACATTGTCAACTCGACTAAGGCTAAAAATTATAAGATTAAACGCAACTTTACACCCACCAGCAAATCGCACAGCTGGTTATTTATATACATAGGTGACACGCACGCATTTCGGTTCATGGCAACTTTACAAAAACCAAGTGTACTTGGATAACGCAACGAAATACCATAGGTGGAGGAACGCAAAGTAAAGTACCGCGTTGTCCAGTTTAACGATTGTTCTTTGTTTCTGATGGTCATTTTGCTGCTTTACAGCTGCACGCGAGCCGCTCAATAAATGCTCATTGGCATTCATAACCACATCCCTAACGCTATGCGACAGTCCTAATTCAACAATCCCCAAGTTCGCCCCGTCCTAACAATAGGTTTAATCTTATAATTTTCTCACCCATTTCAACGTAAACAATGATAAATTGACATCATCGACTCACTCGAATTAAGCACGTCGAGGCCCGACTCTGACGGACTGACCCAGAAACCCGGCGCACCTACAACAGTTAAAGGCTCCATACCTTAATATTAAGTACGTTAAACTGAAAAATTTAGTTTAAATCTCCTTCAATATATACGTAAATAGATATAACACGTACAAGTAAACTGGGAAGAAAATGGCTTATTTAAAAAAATGCGTCTGCCTCATTTTGCCCCAATAGCAAACTACAAAAAAATTACAGAATTTTACAGTCAAAACAACACACAAATAAATCTAACTGAATAAGTCACAGTAAATATAAAAAATCAATTAATAATGTAACTTTAGCACATACTTAGTCTCCATTCAATTAATTTCATAGACGTAAAACCATTACCTACGACATAATAAACGCCCCATTTTGCCCCGACCCGACTATGACAGACTGACCTAGATATGTGAAACAACGTATGTTCGCTAAATCTTATTTTACATGTTTTTAATAAAACATTTCTAAGTATTTCGTAAAATATTTAACGGTATTTTATACAGAGTAACCTCAATGTTGACCTTACGTATAAAAATTTTGACAAGAATGCACTTGACAATGTCATAAAAACTATCATAAGGAATATACAATAAGTATTTATCTGTTAAATATAACCTTTATAATTTTAAGACAATAAAATTGTTATGTCAAACGTTAAATTTTAGCATATATTCTAGTATCCAGCTCTGTGGTTAATGAGTATTTGCCCCGTCGGGCCCCGATTGTGACCTACTAACCGAGATAGCCAGCGCGCCTACAACCGTAATGCTCAGCTGATTCAGTCGTTGGTCAGTAGCTCCTTGCCGATTCAACGGTATGACATATCGATTACTTTTAACTTACCAATTTTATTCTCTGTATCTTCTTTTTTTTATAAAAAAAGTATTTATAAGTTTTTATTTTAAAAAAAGTACTTCCATTTTTTTATATCTCCGCGCCAATAGGGTTATCTTCAATCCATATACACCAAGAATACTACAAGTTACAACAGAAACACGGAGAGTCGGAGATATACGAAAATTACCGAAGATATGAATATGATTGATGCACTGTTCTTGTTTTAGCATTCTGAATGAAATGAACATGAAATAATTAAAACTGAAGCTTTTCTATAACTACGGGTCTAAGGTCCTTTATAAAGAGTCAAGCCCTCGTAAGCTTTAAATGATAAAAAATTAAAACAGTTACTGCAAAGTAACATTCGTTGTGCAAATGCCATTTATACACAATTTAAACGAATGATTTATTTTAAGTTTTCATTCATTTCATTCCCTATTTAAATATGATTATGATTGTCTACTGTTTCTATCTTGACAGATTATAATATGTTGTATTCTGCCTAATACTCACTAAGCGTCATAAAAGGCCCTGATTTTTAAAGGAGTCACAAAACAAATTTCATAAGAAACAACATTATTATTTTTATTATTCTCGACAGTAGCAAAATTCTTAGCACGGCCTTAGTAAGCCGGTCCCGTGTGACATGTGTCTATCTCGCTCACACCTACACTCATATTTTCATAATACATACCATCGAAACCTCTCACACATAAAAACGTAGTGTGTAAGTTCGTGAAATTTATTTAAGGTTACGTATACATACATATTACTGCCAATGTAAGGTCATGAGTCTATGCAAACTGTGATAAATGTTATGGCAACATGCACTCTATTGCGTTCGATTAAGATATACGTTAATAGTAGCATCCTCTCAAGGTCAGGATTGCCTCCGACCATCACCTTGGTGCAGGATCTATTTGCTAAATCATAAGGTGTCTCTTAAAGTCTTATATTTAAATAATAAACAAAAGTTAAATTCTAAATCGAAAATACAGATATACACGAAAACATGATATCACATTACACATATTTAGCCACATGTGCTATACTATTACTACAGTAAGGTGAGTTTTTGGAATGACAATCTACAAAATATTAAAAGTGACTAACATTACAAACATAAATAAAAAAACATACTTGATACTACTGTACAGGATACTACTAAGATACTACAGATTATTAAAAAAAAAAAAAAACTAAACCGAATTTCAATCAATGACGAATAATTTAATCAATCAAAGAAATCAAAACTGGGCCACTAAATAGTTGGGATAGCTCGTTGAATAGCAGGCGCAAAGGCGACAGCTAACGGCAAAAATGTGAAAACCCGTAACCTCTCACATTTCCCTGATGGCAATGGTGATTTTTTACGCCAATCTCGAGCAAGTTGCGCCATTCCAAATCACCCGTTTCACTTTTGCGCCGAACACTTTCACTGCTAACGGTATCTACTCGTCATGCAAATAAATACCAGCTCTAAGAGCCGAGGCAATTGCCTTCAAAGTCTAACAACAGCCACTTCCTACATACTAGCGTACCATACTTTGTTTTATAATTAGTTATCAAAGCAAAATAAAATCAATGAGTAATGTCATAAGGTTTTAAACCGCTTGCTACAGCTAACATCGGACCAGAGACGGAAATAGTCGAAGATGAGCCGAACGCTGGCCGAACCCCCGAGCAATGGCTTTCGTGCGCGTGAGTTTGAAAGTCGAGCTCTCCCCACCTAAAAGCGGGTACCGTAACCGCTTGTGTCATCCGTTACGGAGCGATGAAACTCTTATTACGTTGCTAGCACCGCTATGTTACGCGGAGATGAGAAGACCGGTCTACTGAACCGTTTGTGAAATGCGTACGGTGCCCTATGATCCGGTCGCAATGAACGATAAAGTAGAACGACGGTGGATTTAAAATTGGCAATGACATTTAATGAGAACTATGTTAAGACTGTTATAGGCATATTTTCAAATGTGTAAACCTCACCGCTATGAAAAGCATTTTTAATGTAGCATAGATTGTTTTAGAAGAAAGAAAAAACGAATCGGCGATTAAAACTATTTCTCTAAGAGGAAACGATAATGATCTTGACGGCACAAATAGGTGGCCTTATACCGAATACCAACAAGATTTATATATAAACAAACAATTATTGCAACTAAGTATTAATCACGTGAAGAACCACTAGGAGCACGTTAGATAACGTTGAAAATTGCATGCAAGTGTTGCATAGCTACAAAACGATAGTGGCAACATGTGAACAAAATAGGTAATACGAACGCAGAGTAGGTTCGATCTTATAAACGTGTCAGCCTTAAAGGTCGCACTATTACAACGTAAACAGTTCTGCAATCGATATACAATCAATATTGATGTAAATCAATTCAGTTGCGAAGAAACAGTTTCGATATAAACCAGTGATTTAAAAACTGGTATTATGAAACTGTGTTCATTTAAATAATCTACAGTACAATTGATAACTAGCTTAGTAAAACTAAACAGTATTACTTAACCAAATTAAAATGTGTTTTTTAATATCGGTTGTAATTTAGTTCGCTTTTTGCTTTACTATACACTCGAGTTTAATTTTTACTCATTTTAACTTCGCCAGCAAGGAGAAAGTTCTGTAATATCGTGGGCCAAATGTGAATGGTCTCATAACTGCATAAAATGTCATTATAGGAATAAATCGAGGTTAATATAGCTAGGAAAATTTACCGAATGCCGCGGAGGTGTGTCATTCTGGTCTGCTGTAGTGGTTTCTTTCCAAACCCGCAAAGAAATAGAAATGTTTACAAAATTTTACAATCGAAACGACTTTCATATTTCGAAACGTAAATAAAGTTTCAGAAGTTGAAAACAATAATGTTATTAAAGGAAAACTTTTTTCCGTTTCAAATGGCATTTACACTGCAATTAGGGCTTCGGCGAAACGTGAGACAAAGTGTTGGCAAAACTCAAGAGTTGGCTTGCGTAAACAAACAACAATTTTCATAAAAGCAGTCTATTCAAAGCGTTCAGAGATCATTAACGTGTTTAAGCATTTTTAAGAATCCTTGAGGTTCATCTTGATTTAAAGAGCCTTCTGAAACAAATCTTGGATAAAATAAAATGTTTCATACAAGTTGCGTTTAAGCATTAAAGGAATTTAATATTAGTTCAAGGAAATTTAATATTGAATATTTCATAACAGTCAGATATAATAATGTATGAATATTAATGTAAACAGTTTACATGGATATTTTTTTCTACAGGTAAGCTGTTTTTGGAATTTTCCAATGTTATCCAATGTTAATGCAATAGCTGTCTTTTGCATAAATATCAAATAACAAGAGGTCTTATAAATTAGTAAGTGACAGGCTTCGTTCAGATGAAACAGGTGAACGATCACGTAGGCTTCATATTAAAGTTATTTCCGCTTGTGAGTCAAAAAGAAAGTGTTAATTTTAATAGTAAGTAATAAAATTCAAATAAGGTAATCGATAAAAAACAAATATTAATAACTAAACGTATATTTCGGTTCCCAAATTTTAATTAAAAGAAATAAGTAATAGATACCATAATTATGGTTTAATTATAAATGGCTTACCATATAATTTAATAATAACACCGCCTTAGAGACTGCCTGTACAATAATCGCTTAAACAGGAAACATGAATATTTTTAGTAGGGAAAGAAATTTGCAAATTAAAGAAAAGTACCTCAATACGGAAACTTTAAAGCCGTGGCGAACTGTATTAAGACAGGTTCGTTTGTTTCGCTGTCTCGCTCATTCGTACGACGTATTAGCTGGGAGTGCAAAGGACTAAGATGTCAGTGTAACGGGAATTATCAGTCTCTATTTATAATTGGCACGATGCGATACCAGAGTTGGTAATAACAGGATCGAGAATGTGTCACACGGGCTACCAGTTAGTTGATCAACATTAAGGTTTTTGCTACAATATGAAAAGCAACATTTTTAATAGCTAAGAATAAAGATCAAAGATAGATATTGAAAATCCTACTTTGTAGAAAACTAATTTATTACGTTTTTATTGTAAAACATGGCAATGGGTGTACTTTATGCCTAGTGGCAAACTGTCCTAGTCAAATATTCCATCAATTACAGATCGTGATGATAGTGCCATTGAATCGAATTAGAATTTAATGGATAACCTTGTTGCTTATAAACCTTGGAAAATTATAGCAAAGAATAGAATAGGTGTTATATAATGATGTAATATATGAAGACAATAGATTAGCAAATTTGGTACTAAACCAAATGTTGTTATTTGAACAGGCAAGAAGGCATCGATGAAAGTGAACTCAAACAAAACTAGCCGAGGCAAAATTACCACGTGGCGATCGAATCAAACAACTCGACAAAGCCGGAACTGAGAGTATCACTAAGCGGCGTACTGATCCAACTGTATTGTAAAACGTATAAAACATAAGTATCAGTGAAAGTACCTACCTGCATCAGATCTCTCGTCATTAGATTGAAATATAAAATTGGAACAGGTCGCCCTCATTCCGCACGCGTCTAACCGAGCGGCCGCACGTCGGTAGGTGAAGCAAAAATAAATAATTTAAATATAGTACACACATTATATTCCCCATTATTTATATCCATTCATGTCTAGAGTTCCATTTACCAGGAACTGTGCGATTACTTCAATGAACACTCTCATTGGCGTGATTTTTCTTTTACAAAAGCTGTTTCGCTCTGTTAAATAAATTATTTAGTTAGCTTTCACTTCTTGCTGAATGGAATTCGCTCAACGCTGTGAGAATATGGCAGAAGTTTTGTTTCGAAACAGCAGCAATGCAAAATAAATTAGCTATTGCTTACAGTCCCTGACACAGTAACGTAATATATTTTGCATCCAAAGAAATAGACAAAACCGGCCTACAGCCAACCAAATGGATATAACAATAAAACGAAGATATGTAATGTATCATACACGAATATGAATCTTAACGCTCAGAAAAGACGAACATAAATCACGCCTATGCGGAAGAATCTCAACTAGGATTAAAATAAGACTTGACTAATGTAAAATACGCACAACAAACTGAAGCCAAACGACGCAAGGCCGAAGTCGTTAAACGGAATACGTTTCGCACTTTCACTACAACGGAACTAGATTTAAGTCCTTGCTGTAATGAGAAAAGTAACAATATATTATTATACAAAATTTATAACTTGAAAATAATCCAATTTCTAACTGTTTAGTTGTAAAAGTTGCCCAAAGTTAGGGGGGTAAAGACGACAAGCCAACAATCGACCGGAAAACAAACGAACAAAAATTCAACAAATATAAAGGCTCTTTATAATTTATTAACTAAGTGAAGTTTGAAATATCAAACATAATTTTACTTTATTATTTAAATAATTATCACTTAAAACAATATTAGGAATAACTGTAAATAAATCAAACATAATATTTAATTGAGAAGCGTGTAGAAAAGTTATCCTAAGAGCTTAGTAACCTCAATCGTATCAGTGACCAAACAGCAATATATAATAATTATGAGAAAATTTATGAAGCTCAATTTTTTACTTACGCCGAACGATTTAATACATCGAATTAAACTTTAATACCAATACAAAAAGTAACAAACGCGTGAAAATATTACCGAATTAGTCGAAATGACGCCTAATCTCTCAAGATCGCCCACGCAAGCCACGGGTTACTGAGAAATTGAAATTATGATTAAAGACCTCAGTAAACCTACAGTGAATTACAGTAAATAAGCTATAAATGAAGGAATTACGGGAATACTAAATGTGGAACGCATTGGAAACGTTACATTCCATGTACATAAGAAATTGTGACAGGCCGGTATTTGAATCTTAGCGATGAAGACTTTTTTTTATATATTACACATGATTGATGGAAGCCACCTTACTACACTTCTGTTATATCGTAATTAATAACTGTTTAAATAAAAAAGGATTAAATAATAAACAAATATAATCATACTACGACTGTCCTGAAAAATCTAATAATTCTAAGTATAACGTACAAGGCAGAAAAAGACCCCAAGTCTGACATACACACAGTAACACATTCACAGTGGAGCAACTAGAAACAAAGGATATTAAAAATTCTGTTAGAATTGGCTTAAAGGTCTAATCATGAAAACAGATCTTTAGACGGTCAATTCAAATTGCATGGTTGCAAAAAATCATGATGTCAATGTAACTATCAAATACAATAGCAATTTACATGATCAATGTACGATAAACGATGTTTATCGCGAATCCTACCGATTAGAATCATTAAATCAAAATATTGCCAGCGGTGTTAACATAGAAAGCATATCTTCAATGGTCTAAGCTCGATTCAAATGCCACAACAACGGTGTATAGACAGACTATCAACATCTTGAGATCAGATCGGACAATACATATCTTTGTTAGCAGCAAAAACAAAATTTTGACAACCGACATTTAACCACTAACAAAGAAGCTTACTTTCTAAACCTGACCTCAACAACATAAGACATTTTTGGTTATTGAGATTATTTCTAATAATTCATTGTATTTGAATGCATATTTTAAAGTATGTACAATGGTAATAAGTTAATTAGGTATTAAATCTGCTGCGATATACGTGCCGTTAACAAATAAACAAGAACATGATATTTCGAACAATGTCAACAACGATAAACACACTGATTGCATTTATATTGCGCAAGACCAAAACAAACCTAGCAAAGAAACAGTGAATCATCAATTGTGTATATCATCAAACAAATGTATTAATATGTACCTACAATTTCACGTTTCGATAAAACAATCCAATACAGCTTTGTTTATCATATAAGTTGACCTGATGCAAGGGCAGATAATATAAAGCATTACAATGTTCTGGATGGAGATATCGTTTATTCAAAAGAAATACACACACAATCAAAAATCATTATTTGTGTAAGCATGTCATTTTTAAACGAGTTATCCGAATCAATTAGAAAAGAAATGTTTTGTTGTGTGTATAACGAATTAGGCTTAACTTTACTTCTAATTAATTAGAATGCGAACAGTGGATTGTTATCGTACTTGGTACACGTTGGCAGCCGACGGCGGATCCAAAATGGAACGGACTTCGTTAAACAAATATTAGACGCTTACAAAACGTGCTGTACATTTACCGACAAAAATGCACATAGACATCATATTTTAAAACGAAAACCTGAGAGAGAGATGAGATGAGAAATTAATTATTAATTTTAAAATCCATAGATAATATTTTAATTACATAACTTAAATGAGATTATTTCCTGTTATCAATATAAGGACCTAACCAAAAAGCATATTAAATTATTGGCAACAAGATGAAGTATACAATTAGAAGTCATTAGGATTACTCACCACACAATTACACAACATAAATCAACTCAATGATAGAATCTATATTCTCTTTTATTTGATAAACCTATACCTTATGAGTTATTCAAATTTGTATTAGGCATAATAAACATGAAATAGTTGCAACAATGTCGCCAACCAATTGGGATATTCTACTCTGCTCCATCTAGGCAATCTGTAGTATAATCTGTACAACGTTGACTTTTTGACACCAATTTAAAAAGTTTATTGTTATGAGATTAATACGTCATTACTCAAACAACTAATTAATTAAATTCTGGAATGATCCGATGCGCTATTCAATAGGCAAAATCAAGTAGCCAAACAGAAATTTAGGTAAAAGAATCGACGAGTAAAACATTTAAAATAATCGTCATTACTTTCTGCTCAAACTGTTTTCGGATTTGGAAATTCGTAAGAGCATGCACCGAGCCACCGTTCGCCGTGACCTACATACGGGACGCCCGCCATTTTGAATATTCAGTGCGCGCGCGTCGAGTTTGGTGGCACATTTCACATGATAGCACGCTTATCGCGGTTACTGTGTTGCCAGATCATTTTTTACCTGATTTTAATTAATGTTCAATTACCCTACTCGAAGGTGGTTGAACATTAATTCAGTAAATCGTATTTATCCACCAGTATTCACCAAGTAACAACCCATCTCTATCTATCGGAATGAAAACGATTATTGTTTTTAGTTTTGAAGTTTTTACAACTTTAGCAATAGAGCGATATAACGTTTATACGGTTCGATGGAGCGGGACCATTCCTAATACTGTTAGGTACTCGGCATAATTTGGATAGCTGTAAAAATTGGCATGGAGCGGTTTATTTGATGCAACATCCTTTGCTCGTCGTGAAAATTATTGAACAACGGACAAGGTAATAGCTCCAAGTCACTTGGAGGTCACTGGTTACCAGCCAATTACTGTTAGAGGTAGACGGGTGGGTGCCTTTGTAGAATCCTTTAACAACCTGGCTGGCTCGACCTCCTTTTTGAATTAACCTTGACCTGTTTTGACGTATTTCGGATGCAGTGTTGTACTGGCAACGCTAAAGCAAGATGAAGGGAGAGCCCTTAAAGAGTGTTTGCTAGTTTTCTCCAACAACGAGCAAAATATTTACTACGCGTAAAAGTTAATATTTTTTTCATCAATAAATTAAATTAGACCCAAATAAAACCTACCTTGAAATCACCCGCAATTGAACTTGAGCTAGTTTAAATATACACTGTGTGCTTACAGTTGTAAAAATGCTTAGCTAAGTTTCAAATTGAGTTCCACAATCTGGAAACACTGCTTATCTAAAACAGCTGAACTCGTTATTTCTCTTCTGTGATAAACAATGCACCTGTTGGGTATTCTCTAAACCTGAACATTGCGATGTCTGTATAAATTAATTTATAGCACATTGTGAAAAAAACCCGCATTTTACGCACGGTGGCAACCCGTTATACGATATACGATACTTGTGACCTACGTGGTCTATCATTGCACTACGTTTAGTGGGCGTTAACTACACTCCCTGCAATGATAGACCACTTAGGTCGCTCGTATCGTAATGTACTATTTTATTCACAATAATTAACAATAATTCACACAAAATAAATAAAGAACTAACTCGTAACTACTTACTACTAAGATAAATTGTTCTAGTATTAAGTATATAATCACTTGTATTGTAAAACTGTATGTGTGCCAGCATCCTGACATCAACATCTGACCAATCTTAAACGTAAACAAGTTAAATTGCATAATTGAATTAATATTATTAATCAAGGAGAAATAAATTATGGCCTTAATTAATCACTTGTTTACTCATGGGTCTTTATGGCCTTTAACATGTTTAAAGGACTTTTAACACTCACGATCCCAACAATGAAGCCATCGATGATGCTCTTATGGTGTACAGGGGGCAGTGGCTATTATTTATCAACAGGTAGCCTGTTTGGTCTTTTCATATTATATCAAAAAAACCCATAATTGTCCCACTACTGGGCTCCGGTCTCCTCTGACACTGAGAGGATTTATGACCGTAATACACCACGCCGGCCAAGACGGGTTGAGTTTGTTCATTTGCCGAGTGTAATACAAGAGTTTTAAGGAAATCCACAACAATATTGCGAAGATTTTCCCGGTCGGACTTGAATGGCGTGCACATAATATATTTAAGTGTCTACACGTTGAATGCCAAACCGGCTAATATGACAGACGCCTCGCAAATTAGCGTTTAACGCAAATCTTTGGAGCAGCCAGGTAGCCATGTCACCTTCGGCAGATGGTTCGTGAAAATAGAACGTGATGTTAATATTAGATTCACAGTATAAACACGACACAGAGACGGCGCATAGGCGTATCGTGCGTAGGCACTTGCGCACGTTAAGATTCCAGACTAGTTAGGGACATAATGGGCTTTTAATCACGGTTGACATAATTTATCTAAGGTTGTCTGGAACAGATCGCTATCAGCGATAAGATCACATTTTCTATATCATATATCTATCTACGAGTATGTAACCTTTTTTTTCTTGTAATGTATGTATTTACATTTTAATACACTTTGTACAAATACGCTTAATGAAGAAAACATAAAACATGGCGCTTTACAAAAAAACAATTAACATTCACACGAGTCATTTTACGGCAGTGGATATCTGTAACGATCCGCACATTCATCTAAAATCTCGTATGCTTACTCTCGACGACTGAAGAGGCAGACCCTATATGTAAATGACGTTTACTATAATACCCTTTAACCGACACAAGGTAAGTTAACAACTCGGCCAACATCAGTAACTGTGGTGGTTGTTCCGCCTTAAGCCCTTATAA
>DWPQ01000897.1:0-13996 GCA_018251795.1 Perichares adela | reverse complement strand
TTTTTTACGTACATTCGGTAGGTCTGAGAATAGGTTGTAAACTATTTTTCATACCCTTAAGTGATCAGGGTGGTTCTCCCCAGACATTTATTTTTTATTTTTTGAGCAAATTTTTACAGTAAAATAAAGTACATACAACCCTAAATTTTCACTCTTCTATCCCCAACCCCCAATTTTCTAAAATAAAATTATATGGCGAGACAAAGTTTGCAGGGTCAGCTAGTTACGTTATAAATTGGTTGTGCTTCAAGGATTTAAACCCGGTTCCCCCCGTGCAAGCGACCAACTTTTAAACCACTAGGCTATCAGTGATATTTAACAGTTACATTTTACAAACAGTGTCTGAGATCAATGAAAAAATGTATAAAGAATATTTTACATGGCCGTGGTCCATTTTACGTTGGTGCCTATTTTAAATAGACACTGCACTTAGTACTTCGCCTCCTCCATTTCGTGTCTCTACTCCTTGGACATAAAAAATATTTCCACTTTTTGGAATTAGAGACAGGCTTATAAGCTCTTTTCTTTTTCTTTCCCGTCTCTTGTAGGTTTATCGGAAAAGTTTGCTGTGGCGAAGGCGGGTCACTAAAAAGTTCAAAAAATATATCTATGTAAAAATATTTTTTTGCTTCTTAAAAAATAACTCATTTTATTTTATAGTCTGATAAATCAGACGGGCTTCGTGACGGTAAGCCATCGCCTACGTTCATGGGTTCTAACGGATCACCATTACTCCAGTGACGCTAAAGACCTTTTTTGATAAAATCCATGTCATAGTGTTTCGGGGACATCTTAGAAGAAAGCATACTTCATTGGCTGCAAGCAAACGGCAAACATTATATTGAAAATAGCACTGTTGAAGATTTCCATGGATGTATTTTCATTCATGTGCGTGTGATATGATGAAGGAAGGATGACGTCACCACAAAGTCGCATAGTTAAACGGAGTACTCACCGTTGTAAAGTAGGTAGCAGACTTTGGAAACCTACATTCCTTAAGACTTAAGTCTACTGTACCCTACCAGGTTTGAGTGGTAGAGAATGCCATTAGGCATTAAGTTTGCCCTTTTGTTCGCTCATTTATGAGGTGACAATAAATAAATAATGTCAGATTGTAGGGTTCGATAATAAGTCGTTTATAAAACTCTTAACGTATAATAGCTTCTACTATTTTTGGAAACGAATGCAGAAGACAAATGTGTTGTACAAAGTGCACGATGAGAAAGTTCTCGGCGTTGGAATAGTTCCGCGGCGGCCGCCCACCAATGACAAATACGTTTGGCCGGCCCACCACATCACATTACGATTTTATTACCGTCATATGAATTATTACAACTTTCTTCTCACTGTCCTCTGAAACATTCGGGTAAAATATACTTTGTGAGTGTATTTACATCATATATTGTTGCAAATTCATACTATTTACTTTTACTATAATATTATAAATAAGAAAGTAACTCTGTTTGTCTGTCTGTGACGTTATCACGGTAAAACTGTAGAACGGATTGTGATGAAATTTCATGTGGAGATACTTAAGGATCTTGTGATGAAAATAGGCTACTTCTTTTCCCCGTTATTTTAGTTTTCCAGGAATTTCAAATTATTACGAAAAGGTTGCCGAAAATGTGTTCCTGAACGCTTACATGGCGTACACTGGCTGAACCTTATGGGATACATAAAAATAATGTTCTACGAAAACATTGTCTTGGTCCGGTCGCTGCTTTTCCGGGCACGACAAAGTCTGCCCGGTCCACTAGTATTTTAATACCGAAAGCTGCTTTTAATAAGGTTTCATTTGAGAAAATCTAGAATATCGAACCTAATAGAGGAAAAATTGTGAGACGTAATAGTTTAATCAGAATGATTAGGTTGTACTGAAAATCTGCACTCGTTGAAAAGTACAGCGCTGCGTGTAAGTAAAAATGTTAATGTTTTTTTTTTCATCCAAATCGATTTTTTTCTCGCTCATCATCATAGGTATCATTAATGCTATTTATCACCTGTCTTAGTTTTTGGGAGCTTTTGTCTTACTTATAAATATATTCTATTTATTTTTTTAACATAGGACAAGTTAATGCTTGAGTGCGATCCCACCTGATAGAAATAAAAGTTTTTTGTCACCGTATAAAATAAAAAATAAAACGATAAAGTATAAAAATGTGTAAGCTAAATATAGATTCCTACCTTCGTTTCCGGATTGCAAAACGCAGCTGAATAAATTAAATTTTTGGGTACGTTTAAACTTATTCAGTGTATTCCACATGTTTCCGGAAGTACCTAAGTAGTACTACAAAGTATATAATTTTGGTAGGAAGAAAATACGAATTTATACCGTCAATATTGCATTCAGGGTTCATTATTCTATAAAATTCGCCTTGCCTTTTAAAATAAAATTATGACTTGTATTTTCAAACCTGCACATTAACTAAAATTTATTTTGATTATAAACATCTCGCTCTAGCGCAACCTGCGAACGGGAAACTCGCCGCTAGAGGTCGCCTCCGAATTATAAAGTCGAGCGAAATTTGCACACAGGACTTTGTAATTGCAAATTTCGTTGGTCCGCGCATGCGCCGCGCGTCGATCAATACCTTAGCTTTTATATTGTTTTTATAAGACAAAATACAAATTGCGCGCCAAAACATTAAAAAGTAAGGTTATGTTTGTGATTAACTTCATACGGATAAAATAAACATATTATGGAGAGGAATTTTTAAATTGAAACGTTTTAATGCTTCAGTGCAGGGGGTATTTGGGGGTGGTAGAAGGGGGTGGTTGGTCGCCCGCTGCTATTGGATAGTTACTCTAAACTATACTCTGAAAGTTTCATTAATGCATTCTATTGCCTCGTTATGCATTTTCGACGTTCCTTCGATATTCACCGCAGCTATGTGGGATTATTGTAAATCTGTTTAATTATAGCTTATGACTTATATAAGCTGTAATAACCACAGAGTATATGAGTTCATAGCAAACCTTTAGGTAAAGTATAACTAGGGCCAATTTGCAGTTTTAGGATACCTGATGTGATTATATATGGTAAGTAATATAATTTAGAATTACTTTTATTTATTATTAATAGCTACAGTTGACACTTTTGATGTACATTAAAATTAAATTAAATATTACTATTATTATTATTATTTATTCTAATACAAATTAAGTTTATTAACGATCTCATAAATTTGAAACCGGACGCAATTACAAAAGTGCGTTGTCCGTGCCAAAAATATTTTAACCACAGAGTACCTACAGGAAGTACTTAATCTGTACACAAATTAAAAATGGGCATAAAGTATAAATGATGAATTTGGTATATCTATGTAGATACAACGCGTACGGCAGCCGTAATTTCCGGGGTGTTTTGAAAATTTCATAACTTTTCAGACGGATTCAATGTTAGTCGTTAAATATTTTATTCGGCTTCCAGTTTCTGCGAAATTGCTCTTTTGATTGCTGTCTCAGCACAAACGGAAATGTTATTTAATTAATTGAGCAAATATACGAGTATATGTTTAATTTTAAATGAGAAGTATTTTTTTCCAAATAAAATACTGATGTACAATAATTTTGCTTCTGTTACCTTTACTGAAAAAGTTAAATTTATATATATTTTTGCCGAAGCAATCGCTGTGCGAAGATCCTCTGGTTGGCGCTTGAGTCAAATTCTATGTTATTTATTATCCGAAATTATTCATATTTAAAACGTCGAACAATATCTAGGCTACTCTAAACAAACATAATGTAATTTATATTGTTACCTTCAATAACATATGAAGAACTAGCAGTGCCCGCGGCTATGACCTGGTGGAAATTAGTTTCAAGATAAAAGTAGCCAAGTTATTCCTTATTACATCAGCTATCTTCCAATGCAAGTGCGGTCGAAATCGTTTCAGCCGTTCCAGAGGTTACCCGGAACAAACAGACAGACAAATAAAAATAAAAAAAAAGGTTATTTCAGTTTCAGTACTGTGTATACACCGTGTACCATATTATTATGCTTTTAGTAAAAAACGGTTATTTTAATATTACAAACAGACACTACAATTTTATTTAGTTGTATAGATTAAACTCTCAAAACTACACACCGCTACATTAATTTAACATCCTAACATAATACTGACAAATGCGTAGATTTCTGTTAAATAATTAAGTCAAGGCTACCAAAGCTGTGGATTTTAAAACATTCCAAACAATACTCCATTGTGGTCCGTCTGGCACGCACACACGCAGAGCCACACCAACAAGACATTAACTGTATATGTACGCTATACATTGCTACATAAGTAGACGTTTGCATTCTGGATACCCGTACTAACGAGCCAATATGCTGATGTGACGTCTGCCCGCAGAATGTACGAGAGCGAACGTCCCTTCGCATATATTTATACTTTGGTTACTAGACGCGGCTGCGATTTGCGATGCGATTTAACCGGTCGATGGTCGATGGAATATATTTTTTTATCAGCGATGGACACTAGGGATATTTTAGTAATTAGATGTATGGATGGATGCTCTGTTGAATGATTACTATCGTGACGTAGACAATGGGATTTTATGAAACTTCTATCCTAATTAGATTTTTCATTCACCAACCAAACATCTGTTGCCATTATCAATCCGTATTATGCGTGTTTCCAATGGGGCTTTCATATTAATAACTACATTTTTCGTTTTATATTTATTTTTTAAACTTCGTTGTAATTATTGTAGTGGGCGGACGACTTCAATCCTAGTAACATTATCTTGGGTAGTAACATTATCTATCATTTATATTACTAATTTATTTAAGCTAATACTGAAAATGTAATTTTGGACAAGTAGAAAATATACAGGGACATTCATTCGAAGCACCAATCTGTGTTAAGTAATGATTAATGCTACTTCAGAAGTCCGTAAATAGATTGAAACTATCAACTTCACTAAAGAACGTTGCTATAAATTGGTACACATTTCAATAATTACTGAAACGTTAATATAAATCGGTTCTCAGCATTTGTCGCTCTTTACCAGCCAACTACGAACGACGGACTAAGTGACCCCATTAGCTGCATTCAAATGTTATTTTATTTGATAACTGGCGGACGCTCGTGATTTTCTCCGTACTAGAGTTTTCATTTCGCATTAATATTTCCGACATAAAATCTAGTCTAGCATTCTCTGGAAAATTTGTTACATCCTTGCGAATTGTCCTTCAAAATAGGATCAACTGTTTGGACGATTAAACCGCTGAAAACTTTCAATTGAGCCTCCGAGGACTAAAATAATAATAAAGTTTTTTCTTTTCGTATTAATATTATGTAGATAAAGGTCTAGTCTACTCGCTGGAAAGTCTGTTACGTTATTGTGAACTGCCCGTCAAAATCGGTTCACCCGTTTCGAATATTACCCGGCTTCAAACTGTCCTCTCCTATTTTAACCCCTTAGGGGATTTACCAAAAGCGTTGAAATGCGTCAAATTTATTTCCAACTTATATTGAATACTAGTAGATTTGTACTATAGCTACGTTAATTCGAAGGAAAGGAAATAATAAAAATTAATTT
The DNA here is from genome assembly GCA_018251795.1 of Perichares adela. Taxonomy (NCBI): domain Eukaryota; kingdom Metazoa; phylum Arthropoda; class Insecta; order Lepidoptera; family Hesperiidae; genus Perichares; species Perichares adela. The sequence continues at coordinate 8,452 of DWPQ01000897.1, read as the reverse complement.
AGGTAATATATTATTCGGCCAAGTTCTACAAGTTTCATAAACTTTACACTTAAAGCTTCTTCGTGAATCCCTCGAATAAATATACTCGGTATAAATTTGTTAAAACAGCATGAAATATGTGCAATAGACTATCGGATTATCACGGTTTTTACGTTATCTATACCTAACATAGTAGGTTTAATCAACCTAATTTTGGTAAGTTCTTTTTCGCCTGGGAACAGAGCATTTACCAATCCTGTAAAATCAGCCATGTTACCCTACACGTTAAAAAAACATTTTAAAACTTAGAATGTACTTTGATAGTAAAATTATTAATTTGCAGTATTATAAACAGTTATGTAAAATGGCAAACATAAAAACGAGAGATACGGAAATTAGAATTCAGTTTTTCCGTTTCGCTACGGAATCCTAACTTCATAGTAGTCGCTACATACGGTGTGAGGGTTGAACTTTTTGTAGAGCACTTTTCCCGTCCGAGTAGCCGCGTGCTGTGGATATCGCACGCCGGGATGCGGTCTCTCGCCACCAGAAACACCGAGCAACAAGTGAATCCCGGGTGACTTTTGAACCCGACGAGACTAATGTTACACTCATGTTACAGGGATTAGGGTTGTAACATATGTTACCCTACTTATAGTATATTTTGTTAGAGCTGCCGAATTGGAATGCAGTGTTATTTTTGCGCGCATCACTTTTACGTTACTGAATATGATGGCATGGTAAGGTTGTTAAATGCTTGCTTTATCGACGCCAATGTCAATCAATATTTATGTAAGTTATTTGAAAAACATCGTTAATAAGAGTGTATCTCATTTCCTTCTTTGTCGACAACGCGTCTGCGATGGTTTACTGCGACGATGACAAATGAGCATTTTAAATTCAAAATAAAAAAATAAAAATAATAATTCATTTTGTCAATAATATAAGTCATATATTGCTTCTACTGACTTCTGACCCGATAACTCAGTTGGTGTAACCCTGCCTACAAAGTGAAGGTTATCGGGTTAGATTACTGTTCGGACACCATGTAACTTTTTCAATAGGATCGGTATATATTGAAACCGATCCACAATACTGCTACGATAATCTCCCGATGTAATAAATAGCGAGAGTTGAAACTGCGACCATCCCCGTAATTTCCTCAATGGTTTATGCTCATAACCGGGTACATACACTGTTGCAAAGTCGATTTAACATCGATTAATTCACTTCTCGATTGACGGCAGGTTGTAATTATGCAAACTACAATTAAACTCGATCGTAGGTCGAAGACATTACAATGTTGTTTTATGGGACTGCGAGCCTTATAAGGGTTATGTTTTTATTAAAATTTTAAGTTAATTGTCAGCGCAGATCCCATGTATATGTGATACTGGTAAATTGCGTCGCTTCGCTATACGAAACAAGCTCCTTACGTTTTCAAATAGCACCTACCTGTAACCAAGACAATTATTATGCATTATTTCAGACACTATATCTGCAATGTTTCCAGTATAATATAGTTTTAGCGTCGAATATCCTAAGTTGTTTCTTATGAGGCAGAAACACTAATTTTTACAATATGGCTCTCAAAAATCTATTGACTTAACTGACTCATTTTTATTTATTATTATTCTCATGTAAATGACGATTGTCTTTTATGAAAAATAATATTCTGTACCACAATTTCTAACAGATTTTTTATCATATCTTATCCGGTAGATCTCTCCATTTTCTGTGATGAAAAGTATTGAAGTTACTCAATTATATAAGTTTCAATCTCATAAGAAATGTTTATTTCATTTCAATATCTAAATAAATTCTATGCAGTGAAAGCGCACAGTTTCCGATCCCAGATGTTATCTGTCACGGTGCTTACAGACCGAATTACTTGATATTCCGACCGAAAGTCTTGGGAGTCCGAGGGGATTCCACAACGCGAGTGTACCGGCCACCGCGGCGTTATCGCATGGCGTGAGATTTATAGTGTGCACTTGTTGCGCGAATTCTTTCACGACAGGCCACGTGCGGCATCCAGCGCCGAGTTGGGGGATAGTTTATTTAACACGTATTCTTCCCCTTCGTAATTATTGTAATGATATCTTGCTTAACGTGTGAATGGTTTGCAAAAGATCAAGTATGGGCCTGTCCACATCTCCATGTCACGACGTCAACATTTGTACGGTGCGCTTAGTTCTCTGTTTAGTTTTGAGTCTCTAGTTGTTAGTTATTTTATTGATAAATAAGGTCCATATTAAAGTCCTATGAAGAACCTCTTAAGAGCGAGCGATAAAGGCAAGAGCTACTCATATTAGTAATTCTGGGAATACGTGCATTTTAAGAATGTAAAACTCTAACGCAAAATCAGCTAACCCTTAGACCAGCTGGGCCATCTTATTTTGCGTTACGTTAGAGACGTCGATGCGTCCACTTGTGATTCCAAAGCTTCCTTATTAAATATTGTAAGTTGACTATTAACGGAGCTTATTTTGAGTAATAATCAAACCATAAAATTCTATCACGCTTCCTTAACAATCAAATGAAAATAAGCGGACATTAAACCTAATTCAATTGATTTAAACACATATCACGTATTGATGAACCCGTTCCGACATCTAAATCCTTTTATTGGTTCCGTTGAATTTCCCACGCACTAAACACGTGTTATGGCGGACGTGATCATTTGTCGCGGCTCATATCGCGTGAATTACGCTCTTTTGATTCAGTATGACTGACGGTATACGTACCTATGTCTCATCTGTAGATTGATGCATGAATAATGTTTGCAACCATCTTCGTATTAGGGACAACTAGTACCTTAGAATAGAGAAACTGTCTTCAGATGTTAGGATTTGAAATTTTCTCGAATCCCAACTATGGATGGTTAATCTAAACAAAGGTAAAAGCTGGGAAACTTAGGATCCTAGATAAAGTGCGACGCTACTTGACACCCAACCATCTTTTAACCCTGTATAAAACTCTAGTTCGACACATACACAGTTCTTAATTTTATATTTCAAGTCCACATTGGAAGTTTGAAAGAAATGATACATAGTGATAAGGATCTCTAGTTTTACTTAGTACTGTTTACTTAGCAATATATATCGTTGTTATTCTGGTCTTGCTCTTCAATATAGAGTAAAGGGAATAAATAAATTAAAATTCTTAACCAATATTGAATATAAGGATGAAAGCTACTTGTTTAAACATTTGTTTCCTGTACGGAAGGGCATTATGTCCGCGACAAGCTTGGAAGGTCGCTAAGGCCAACAGCAAAATGTCTATTAGAAAAAAAAACGGAAGAACGAACGTTTGATTCCTATACGCACCACAATTTCCCAAGTTTTCCGAATTTTCCATTTTATTTACGTATTAGAAATGAATTGAAACTTTCGGTTTCGGAGGAAACCAGCATACTTCAGAGTTCTTCCTATTGTTATCGAATGTATGTGAAGTCTCCTAATCCGCACTTAGCCAGCGTGGTGGACTATTGCCTTAAAACTGTTATTGTGAGAGGATATTCGATCTAAGCAATGGGACAACGGATTGAAACGAATACAATCTTTAATCCATTTCTAAAATAATATAACCCTAAGCGGCTCCCTTATAGCCACGTAAACAAAAATAACAGGGCGATTGTGGATGATAATAAAATATACATATGTATTATCCCTCTCATGAATAATTCACGTCAGTTTCCAGAATGTTTCTACATGACATTTACATATTATATAGCTAAATAACAAACTTATGTTACATTAAAACACAGTTCAGTGTGAAGTAATGAATTATATGAAAAAACAACATTCATGACTAGGTTCTTGTGTGTTTTTGTTAATAGGAAAAAACTATACTCGTAGGAATAGGAAAGAACAAACGAACATGTTTTGATAACTAAATGGCTACTGGGTACATCTTTTCTTTTTTAAACTAAGATATCAAATAGAGCTACAGTTTTATTACACTCATACTCTTAGTTTGTAACTGTTGATGGTAAAGACACGCTTTTCAAACAAAATGTAACAAACTTTAAGGCAGCAGATGTGGCGATCATCCCCAGAAGAACCTACAGTGAACTTTGGCAGCCGCATGATAAAATTGAATATCGCAATAATGTAAATAATTTTTGCATCAATGGAAATTATTCACACATATATTGTTGTACTTGAAAACCAAATTGGAATCCTTGGAATGTATTACCTGGTAACATATTCATATTTATAATTATAGATCTTTTTTGGATAATACACGGACTCGGTAACTTCCCAGTGGAGATACTAAGATTTATCGAAAGCCATAGCGGCCTACTACATCGCAAGATGTTGTACTTGCGGAGACCCCAATTGCGCCCCACCACGGTGCTCCAATACAGATCCTTCGCAAACTGCCACGACAAGTTATCGCAAGTCATACAAGCATACATATATCATAAAAGAAACAGTTTAATGATAATATATGTAATAAGGACATAGAAAACAAAATTATGAAGGATGAATTATAAACGTAACATTAACGCGACCTCGTCCTTCGTCATTTCAATAACGGAACACATCTTTCACTTTTGTTTTGTGTACACGTGTAACGTAACGCTTGGAAACAATTCATCGAATGTATTTTCTAAGCGGCACATTTGCCGTATAAATTGCGGCCGGTATTATGCTTGGGTATATGCGGTAAGAGGCTTAACTGACGACTTTTAATATATCGTGGATTACGCTGGGAACGCTCTAAAATCTGTTTTATAGCCAGATTATACTTCCGCGGGGCTTAAGTCCTATACGTTTACGGTCGTTTCGAATTTCAATATTTATTGTGGAGGAAATTTGCGACTCTTCGGAAATAGTGACGAAGTTCGCAGACTAATTCATAGTTGCAGCGTGGTCCTCCCTCCGTCCGGATATTAAACGGCTCGACAAGTCACTGAAATCGATGCATACACTCAGTTTCGTATCGGGAGAAATCAATGTATCCGGACGACGTATTATATTATTGAAAACTTTAGAGAATGTATTCGAACGAAACATCTGTATTGAATATTTATTCACGACGTAGCATTCTATTTGATGTAGGTAATACTAGAAACTGTATTCTAAAACAGTTGAGTAGTCATACATATACATTTATACGACATATTTTAGAATGATAAATTTTCTTTGAACGATGAACATCGTTGACAAAGCTAAACCGAAAAACGAGTAGACGGATCAGCGGATGCAAAATGTTCACCGCCACTCGTAGACTTTCATCACCAAGATGTCACGAGCCATGGTGATCCGCGCAACACTAGCATTTGGACTACACAGCCTAAAACGGAACCACGCATATAAGGGTAGTGGGGCGTTTCGGTCCGCTCGTGGTTCGGTCCGCGGACCGAAAAGCCTAACAATACCTTTTGAATGGGGCGATTCGTCCCGCGGGATTTTTATATTTTTATTATTATTGGGCGATTCGTCCCGTTATGAATATTTAAGTACAGTTGGGTACAAAAGTATCAGAAATAAATAAAATGCAATATATTACAATCAAAATTTGGATTTATTTTTATTTAATATAGAAAAATCAACACAGAACATTTTATCATATTAATTAGTATTGTAATTTAAAATTATTTTACTTAAAAAACTATTAGATAAAAAAAGTACCAATACGAAAAATGCTTTAATACCGATGAATTTGACGACATGAAGACACTTGGCGGCATGAACACTTCGAATTAAACTAGGCATTGTTCTAAACAGGCTTCTAATACTTCTAACATACTTATTCACCAAAAAACACTTTAGGTATATTAAATATATAAAACGCAGATACTCGTCTTAGTTTTGAGAGCTTCATCTTTTTCCGGGTGAACGGAAAATTTAATTTTCTGTGGAAATTGCTATCCCGGGCACGGCGGAGCAGCAATAAATTGAATTTAGCCGATAAAACTCCTATAAATACGTTTTGTAGGTGAATTCCAGTCATAAAAATGATATTGTTTTACGTAATTATCTAACAGGGAGGGGTACCTACCCTAAGCACCATTAAGTCCTCTGCTATTTAGTTTTTTAATTAATTTATCTCGTTAGGTACATTTCTAACTGCTCTACGAGTACTTCAAATTGTAATTATAGCAAGTACTTACAATTCTAGTTATGAACTAATTACTTGTGTTACCTGCCGAGCGGTAGCGAGTTCAATTCCTACCAGAAATAATTTGATACTTTACTATAAGTTTTTTCAAAAGTCATGGATCCATATGTCGCGCTGTTAGAACGAAAGTAACTCCAATAAAATTAAGCTTATTGGAAAATTCGAAACACCTTCGAAAATACCGGAACATGAAAACAAAAGGAAATCCTACACGCACCATAATTTTATGGTAAGTAAGTCACGACCATAATATAAATTAATTATTATTTCCTCCAGTGTAGGAAAAGATCATGAGGAAACCTACATACCTAAGATAAAATTTTTGAAAATTTGTATATCGTACCTGAAATTAAAAGTAAAAATGAAGTTTGCAATCACAAATAAAAAAAATGCAGAACGATTTAAGAAATCAGCAGGCCTATTTCAGCGTAATAATTTCATCCATTAAAACACTTGGCGAAGGTCGTTGTACAGCGGGATCTTAAACCGAGTACTTAACTGTAACAGGTACTTACAATTTTCCTATTTTATGTCGATATTTCGACCCAGTTGATCATGGTCACGGCGAGACTGCGGTGACGGGGAGTAGCTCTTGACAGTTGACGCTAACGACAACTACGCCTGTCAACTTTACGTCTTTTTTCACGTTTCAAAATTCAAAAACGTCAAAATGCTTAGTGTCCAGTATGATATAAGTTTAAGATATTAGAATAACAGTCTCGCGCTGTCGTTTGTCGTTTCTCCTACTTACTATTATTTTATTGGTCTATTTAACATTTTGCTGAATTCAAAATTGAATTACAATGGGAGAACTTAATGCCTTGTGGCATTTTATACCAGTCAAACCTGGTGATGAGGAAAGGTTGCAGTAGGTGATAAAAAATACAAAATAAAAAAATCTTGTTTTGAGAGTAACGACACAACTTTAACAAACTAAAAGTGAACCATCATATTATAAGGATTATGTGATGGGGTGATGAAAATAGCGTTATGTATTTCGATTGCAGATAACGGGCAGATCACGAAGCTATTTGCGTTCGTTCGAACGTTTGTTAAGTGCGTGTAAGCATTCGATGCACGTCCGTAATGTGTAGTTACCCTAACAGTTGTATTCACAATTGTTTCGCTTCCATTATCCAGTTGTATGGTTTGAGATAACACGTTATCGTTTTAAATTACTGTTAGTTATGGTTCGTTTTGCACTTATTATATCACACACGTCGCTACTGGGTACTGTCAAGTACATGAGTAGATGAAGGTGATATGTCGCATTTTTGGATTTGCGCTGTTGTATACATGAATGGTGTTATGTGCATACAATTTTAAACGTTAAGTTAGGTGATATGTCGCATTTTTGGATTTTCGCTAGTCTATGCATGAATGGTGTTGTGTGCGTATAAACAATTTTGAACGTTAATTTAAATTAATTAATAAGTTCAATTTTAAAACACTTAAGGCGTTTTGAAATATATTAAACGGTTTATGCTTAAAGTTGAACTCGATTTTCTCGAAACGTCAACGGTATGGCCCTCTTTTATTACGTATAATGAAATCAATTCATCTTAATTATCTACTTAAATAGATACTAGTGGACGACCGAGCTTTGCTCGGGTTTTTTAATAACTTGTGTATTTTGGAAATTATAATTTAGATTGATTAGATACAAATTACATACTGATGAATTATGAATTTTTTTTTTCGGCCTTATCCATATAATAATAAAATATATGAACTTGTTATTTCAAATTATTATAAAAAATTGTTTGTCTTTAAACGCATCACAGATGACGACTAAGTTAAAGACGTGTTTTATTTTATTTTATTTTTGACTTTTTATTATTTTTGATGCGAGATTGATTACGGCGTAGTTCTTAGCAACTAAAAATGGCTCCATCATCAGATCCTGATTACTATCTACCACCAAACTGCTTGTCAAGACGAATCATACGAGCCCAAACTCGACGGGGTTGTGTCTTTTAATCATCGAGTTCCGATGACCATCTTCCAACCCCAGCTTTCACAGAAGATGAGACCTAGCTAGATCGTCTTATTACCCTCGAAAACCCCCACATATCAAATTTCATCAAAATCGTTGGAGCCGTTTCCGAGATCACAAATATATATAAATAAATAAACAAGAATTACTCGTTTAAAAATATAAGTCACATTGTTATTGGTCTAAATTATAAAAGCATTGCCTTTAGATTTAAATATATCTTCAATGTGCGCATAATAAAGAGTATTTGTATTGTATATCTAGATAGAACACAGTAAGAGACAAAATTCATTGATGAGAAATGGGAAAATCTTTACCGCCCTAAGCTATCGATGTGACGGCATA
>DWPQ01000896.1:0-13996 GCA_018251795.1 Perichares adela | reverse complement strand
TAGTCTATGGCAGATTTTAATGCTATGAAATTGACGAAATTGTTCGCTTCGCTTGCATTCGCGTTTTTAGCGAACGTCGTTTGTGTATTACTACTTTTGTTATAATACTATATTTTGATAATACATGAAACAGTAGTCACACAATGATATTATTTGTAGATAAAATACCATTGCCTTGAGTTGGGTACTTTACAAATCCATCGCAAAGCTTTGCGGTAAGTTTATTTATAAGTTTACTTCGGGTGATCAAATCTACTTGTCGTTCACTATGGCGGTCTGATTACATTACTTTTAGTTTGTAGTTTTTTTGGTAAATATTTTTTTTGTCGTATTAATATGGTGAGTGCATCGTATATAATGCTAGAATTATTGTTTTAGATGGATGTACCAGACGAAAGTGTTTTGGACGTAGACTTGTTAGCTGACGATGGATCAGAGGAGGAATGCGAAGCACCGCCGTCTTCTGGTATTATTTATTTAATTTAGAACGACTAATTACTAATTAAAAACTACTAAGCTATAATATCTTTCATATACGAAGGTCTTGGGACTTATTCCTATCGCGTGTATATTTTTACTAGCAAATTATAATCATGCAAATTATAATAGTACCATAACACTAAGATAATTAAGTAAAAGGTTCTCCTTCTCAACCAGTTTCTTCAAACTGATTTAATTTGGCATTTCTTATTAGTAGAAAATTTGCAGTACACATTTATCTAGCATGTTTTATAGTTACCCTTGATTAGTGCCAGCTATTTGTAACAAGCATTTATATAGTAGTATTTTAACTCAAAATTCCTCTTCTGTTGGATTTAACCAAATAAACCTTACCATTTTGTCTTTGGTAAAATCATTACACAAACTTCTGCTCCTGAGTCTGGCTTCAATTCTTGCATATTCTCCCCTCTTCAAAAATAATTTACGCTCATTGCTGTCTTTTTTAAAAATTTGGTTGAAAATTTTTCTTGAGCAACTTAAGCCGGACTGTTGTGTGTAATTAAATTGAAATGTTTATATTAAATATTGTATACAGTTATATTTATCTGCATCTTTCATACACCTTTATACTGTAAAACATATTAATTAATATTATTATAATTTAAGGCTTACCCAGAAAGCAGCAACTGGACTAGAGCAATGTTTTTGTAGAACTTGTTTTTATGTATCTCATGCCCAGCATATGCCATCAGGAAGCCTATTTTCGGCGACCTTTTTGTAAAACCGTAAAATTCCTGGAAAAACTAAAAAATTAATAAAAAAAGTAGCCTATTTTCCTTCCAAGATTTACTAGCATCTCTATATGAAACAGTCACAATTGGTTCAGCATTTTGACCGTGATTGCGTCACAGACAGACAGACAGAGTTGCTTTCGCATGTATAATATTAGTAGGGATTGTAGTTAAAGACAGAGTATGAATTTCACTGAGAGCAATCAATGTTGGTTAATTAGATATTTGTTGTCTTTGTATATCTAAAAGTATTTTTGCAGAGTTCTATGCGGGGCCGGCTTCGACGCCTACATCGTGCGCGTCATCACCTCGAGGTGAAGAGCCGGCCTCGCCACATGGAGGCATCTCTCAACCTGCCTTCTTCCATCACCAGCCATATGCTAGGCCATTTTTCACATCTGGAAGACGGGGCCCAGGAAGACCAAGGAAGGAGGGGGCAAAGTTGGCACGAGAAGGAAAAATTGTCAGAAGGTATAGTAATTTTTTTTATATATTCCTACAGAATTCATTTTATAGTAATAGTTAATCACACGGTTATTTTTCCACAATACATTAAAATGATTTCAGCTTATTTCCATAGAATTTAATTGTCAACTGAACCAGAGCATCACCTGATACATAGCCATAAATCATTATTGCAATTTAACCAATACACTTTATGAAGGTCAATTGCTTAAATTGTTAAGAACTTACAAGGTTACAACCAGAAATAACAGTTGCAGTTTTATGTAATATCTGGTCTAAATAATAGTAATTTTGTAAACCAAATCATTTTGATTAATAATTTCTAATAAAATTATTTCATAATGTGATCAATTAATAATATAAAACTTTATTTAGTGGTGTTATAGTTATTTCCTGTCATATTGACAAAAAACACTACATTCCTTTAAAGGTATATTGTTACTAAGTAACAATTAAACTGGCTATTTTATTTATGTATGTAGAAAAGGTTGCTTGTCTCTTATAAAGATTTGGGAACCAAAGAGTAGAACTTTGATCCATAAGGTTTGAAGAGATGATTGTTGATTGAATTGCACCAGTTGCAGTTATTATTATGCTATAATAATTTACTGTATACAGGTATAGAAGCAACCCTGGCTCTGTTAGAGGTGCAAAAAGACACCGCGGGAGCCGTGACGATGCACTTGATGAAATGATGGATGAAGATGACTTCACCATGCCGGCGCCAGAGGAACCGCCGTACATGCCCGAAAAATGGTACCTACTTATAAATAGTTCTTGCTTAATTATTAGTCAATAAATCAGTAGGCAAATGACCTGTTGGTATAGTGGACTCCATTACCTATGGATATTCACAATTGCAGTGTTGTCATCAATGCGAGGAACCCAATTTTCAACTAGTACCCCAACATTGCAACTGAAACGCGTAAAGTTTTTCCGATTTTTTATTCCAGGGAGCTGGTAGACAGCTTTAATTAAGAAACTTACCATGATGCATGAGGTCTGTCCACAAAATGAAGCAAGTGCCTATGCTTCATCTGTTGGGCAGAATGCATTATAATTAAGTCAAGTTGGACATGCAGCGTCTATGTAGCCTTTTACATCTAGATATGCTTCTTTCAATAAAAAATACAAGAGCTTAATATGTACTTGTTTTATAATTTTAGGCCTGGAAAAGTCTGCGCACTGTGTAATCTCAGTGAACGCAGTCAATTAGGGCAGGGAGAAATGAGACAGATAGCTTGCAATATTGAGGGCGATGGAGGTTCCACGCCGGTAGTGACTAACTCTGGAGGTGCCACTCCCACGAGTGTGACAACGCCGGGCACGCCCACCATGCCGATCCCTGGCGGCCTGGCCTCCCCACCCCCTGAGCTAGTCGATCCAAACCCACTTAACCAAACAGCTTTGCCTCTAAGCCGGCGCCAGAAAGCGTTTAATAAATGCAAGTAAGTAATTTTCTAGTTTTGTTTTATATAAGGTGGAAATTGAATAATTGTTTTTTTATTTAATTAACATTTACTCTACACCTACATAAAAATATCGTTAAAAATGTTATGCATATACAGTATTTCATTTAAAAATCTAAAACTTAAAATCAAGCGAGAAGTTTGTTCATACACTTATACACATTTTGCTTCAACTATAGTACCGAAAAATTGCTTTATGATTTACAAGATAGAACACTGAACATAGGAATTTATTAACTGTAATTCATTTATAATGATGTATGTATATCAATGCATACTACAATTAATTAAAAAACATTACATAGTTTATGATTATTATTAATTCCAATGTTTAGGACTCCCCTATACAACATGGAGCACACTGATGAACTGTCAATTATTGGACATGTGGAATCTATGGAATTTACTGCAGTCGTCAGCTCGAGGATGTTCTATGTCCATCGTTGCTGCCTAGAATTTAGTCCACCGTTTCAAGAGCAAGTGGCGGCCGCTTCTAACAATGACGAAGATAAGGAACAACTGGAGGAAGCCAGGATCAGGGGCATAGTAACTGTTGCTCTTTCTAGGAAATGCTCATTTTGTCAGAGATATGGTGCGAGCATTCCTTGTAAGGTATGTTTTAATAAATTTATAAGTATGATCCAAACTAAATAATATGCAAGTGCATACTGCACACAAATTTGCCTTTCATATGACTGTTTAAATTCGCGGTCTGCTGGAAGAAATTTTCATTTTGTAATAAGCACCTCCTATGTACTAAATTACCTTATCCTGTTTTTATTTTCAAATATGAATGCTGTTGAAGGATTATTTTATGTTTTTTTTTCTGTTACAGATGAGTTGCAGTAAATATTATCATCTACCGTGTGTCCTTGCATCTGGTGGCTTTATGGATTTTCACACCAAGTCATCCTTCTGCAAGGATCATTTGTATCAAGTGACGCTTATATGTGAGTAGTGTATGAAGTTTGTCATTTTTACCAATTCATTTTGATTGTCGTTATTTAACAATATAGTACTGTGTGGTTTTATTTGGATCAAGAGATTAAAAGAACACAGAGACTTTGGTCTTTAAATTTTTTTACATAATATAATAAGTTAGTGCTTGACTACAATATCACTTAATGGTAACTGGTAATGTTATTGTAGATGGTGAACCGCAGAAACTTAGTAAGAACCCTTTTACTCTCCAATTCAAAGCCCTTATTTATTTATGTAGCACTTCATGTAATGAACATGCCTAACCTAGAACATTACAAAACTTTAATACCAATTTAGACTTAGAAATTGATGTAAAAAATATCGATATCTCGTATTTCCAACAAACTGTTGAGTAGGATTGGAGCAACCCAATGCACGCGGCCGCAGTACGGCGCGTTCGCTTATACCGGTGATCGGCAATCTTGTTAGCCAAAGAGCCAAATAGGAACATACAACAATAAAAAAAAATCTAGGATCCAAATCTGCTTATTTAGTAACTTTTTATCACACTAAATAAGTAGTACACGCCTTCCGTGGATATTTGTGCCAGAGCAGCACTTATGGAGCCAAAGAGCCACATCCGGCTCTGGAGCCGCACTTTGCTTACCACTGGCTTATATAATAATCGAACGGGTACACCGATGGCGGCAACTTATTCCACTCCGCGGTACGCATGATGAAGGACGACCCACAGCGGGTGTTGTTATTAAAATGGCGATGAAAGTATGACCATATGCAATCACACCTTCCTCTACAGGTGCCGCCGATACCGAATGTCGAACATGCCGGACGATCGGTGACATCGCCAACCTTATGACGTGTGTGATGTGCGGCGCCCACTACCACGGGACTTGTGTCGGACTTGCACAGTTACCAGGTTTGAATATACCACAGCTACACTACAGCCCGGATTCTTCGAAGAGGTTTCCCCTCGCCAATTTAAGTTCTTCTCTGACTGAGCATTCAACGCTTGCCTCTATCCGCGTGAAGCTGTAAAGGCCGCTAGGGCCAACAGCAAAATGTCCATCAGAAACTACATATTACACTTGTTATATCTCGGTTTTACAACATTATCATGTATTACACTTAAATGTATTATTAGATATTACATTTGTCATTTCTGGAATAAGGAAAAAAAAGGAGGAAACAGCTTGGTTATCATGTTATTTGAATGTTATGACATATTTTTAGACAAAGTTCAAGTTAGGGCCGATTACGATTGATAACAATTATTCGTAATGTATAAATACGACAAAAACAAAATATCGTAATGTATATTGTAATGAGCATTGATGAATTTAATTCTATATTCTGTTGTATTTCTCTAGTGTGTTTTTATATCTGATGATTGAGAAACTGACCCTTAATTATGAAGATAAAATATTCTTTGTCGTTTACACACTATAGTTTAGTCAAATAAACAAGCAACACAATAGGTTGTCGATTTCTTCCAGACAAATCCATCAACAACATAGGTTAACGAAAGTAATATTCGATAAGAAGACACAAAATCAATAAATAAAAATTGTATAGTACATTTTATGATAATGCGACATATTTCTAAGATAAAATAAAAAGTTTGTTGCTTTGCTATACTCTCATTCTATAACGAAAGAAAGCCACAAACCATTATAGCAAACAGCACCAGTCATACGTCTAATTCGCAATGCTTTAGGTTCAATTCTTACTCAATCAGCATACTGGCTAAAACATTATTAACTGAGCTTTTAAGTAATTCTATTAATAATGTAACGATTGTTTCCCTCAAACGATAAAGAGAGCAGCACAGATTAAAGGATATAAAAGTTGATTTGAGCCCAATAATAACAATATTTTTGTTAATTATATATTTTTTGGCTAATGTAATTAAATTTAATAATTAATAATGTGTATTTTAGTGTATTAATGAAACGAGGTGTAATAATGTAATGATATATAACTGAATAATGTCCATAACATAACACGGTGTTGTTGTGAGCAGGCGTGCGTGCGGGCTGGGCGTGTCGCGCGTGCCGCGTGTGTCAGGTGTGTCGCGGGGAGTGCGCGGGGGGGTCGCCGGCCGACGCGCGCGCCGTTTCCTGCGAGCACTGCGACAAGCTCTACCACGCCACCTGTCTGCGGCCAGTCATGGCCACCGTGCCCAAGTACGGGTGGAAGTGCAAGGTTAGATCAATTCGTACATAGGGTATTTATATTAAGTACTAGTAGACCCGGCAGACTTTATCCTGCCCGGATAAGCAGCGGCCGGACCGGGACAATGTTTTTGTAAAACATTGTTTTCATGTCTCTCGTAAAACGATAAAATTCCTGGGAAAACTTAAAAAATGGGAAAATAGTAGCCTCTTTTCATTACAAGACCTGCGAGCATCTCCATATGAAATTTCATCACAATGGGTTCAGTGGTTAGGGCGTTATCACGTGACAGAAAGACAGACAGTGTAACTGACGGTAATGAGGTTATGTTATGCAGTGCTGCCGCGTGTGCTCGGACTGCGGCGCGCGCTCGCCGGGCGCGGGCCCGTCGTCCCGCTGGCATGCGCACTACACGGTGTGCGACTCGTGCTACCAGCAGCGCAATAAGGGCTCGTGCTGTCCGCTGTGTCGCCGGGCCTACCGCGCCGCGGCCTACCGCGACATGATACGGTGCACCGCCTGCCGCAGGTACACTCACATTGACGTTTGTGACACTTGACAGACGTGTTTGACAGTGATTGACGCCGACTGTCGTCATTAGGTACGTAGGCTACGTAGGTTTCCTCCGACTTCGAAAAGGAGGAGGTTACATGTTCGATTGTATTTTATTTTTATTTTTATATATTATGTCGTTCGATTTCTCCGTCAATTGTGGACCGATTTTGATTTTTTTATGTAAGTCAGTGCTCGACTCCGATCCCCCTTTGACGGTAAGATGGTAGATGGGGAATCGCACTAACTTAGTAAAGCCTGTTTACTCTCACCTTGAAAACACTTATATTATAAAATTTAACGGGATCACCGATGCAGGAACTAATTGTAAAACCTCATTATGACTTGTTTACATTATGCGCATTAATAAAGTACTAAAGCCTTGTGTGACGTAATTGTGTGCATGAAACGCGTGTTATGTATGAAATACGTGTCGTTACACGCTCGATTGTGTTTTCATAATATTTAGTGAACAAGTGGTCCTCCACTCTATCTGTGGTTGCAACTGTAAACATGGGAGTAATAAATAACTGATTGATGTGGTGGCCGCATCAGATAAGACATGTCATATTTTTACCACAAAATTATTATTTAAATTTAAACACACTTGTTTATGTCTTGTTATTTATGCTTTGTTTATGACTTTAATTTAAAATATCATCCATAATATTTATACTAAGTTTTTGATTTATTGTAAATGCATCGTAGGTATGTTCACGGCATGTGCGACCCTGACGCAGATCCCCAACAGTACAGACTGAAGAAAGAACAGAATCCGACTTATGAATACAATTGTCCCATGTGTAAAGCTCATATGCAGGTGGCTGGCTCTAAATCTGGATGTAAGTATACTTAATAGAACATTTACAGTGTCTCATCTGTCCGCGTGAAGCTGTAAAGGCCGCTAGGGCCAACAGCAGAATGTCCATCAGAAAAAAAAAAACAGTGTCTCTTTCATTCATGGACAATCTTCTTTTTTCTTCGCGTTTTAGTTTATCGCGTTGTTATATTATGTAAACGAGTATACCGTCCGATTGTCAGTGGTCGTAGTAGATCGTGAATATCAGTAATACCAAAAGTTTCACCGAGGGATGATCAAGAAGAAAGCTGTTACTCACTGTCGACACTACAAACGAAACATCTTACAATAATTTCATGGTTCATTATAGTAACAGAAACCCAACAAAGAATCCGAATAAATATAACTCCAAGCTGGGGAATAATAAATATAAAATTAAGGAAAAAAACACCAAAATTTAAAAGCGAATAAAACAAAATGAATAAAATTTGCTGCTTCTCTCTCCTTTGCGTACAAGAACTACTTACCTAATCAAATTGAATGAAGTATTGAAAATTTCTAATGACCTTTACATAAAACTTGACTTTAACATTATTTTGTTTTCATTGAACAGCGTTTGATGATGACACCATGGCATCGACGTCACAGGATTCATCGTTCGGTGACGAAAACTCTCAACAAGAACAGGATCCGCTTGCAATTGAACCAAAGGTATATCTCTATATTACATTTCTAGGTGTCCAAATCAAGTCTGAATCAGTTCTAGAGATTGAATTAAGCCATATTTTGCATTCGTGTGAGTCAAAATTTTCTGTACAGTCGGATGTCGGCCTTGGCAAAGGAAAGCCATTCACAGTGTCTTCGAAAGTTGCCAAGAAAAAAATGGGCGGATACAAGCTAAAGGGCGGGTTCCCTGTAGCTGGCAAGTTGGGCTTCCAGAAGCGACAGCGGAATGTTTTAGACTTTGGAAGGAAAAGAGGCTCTAAGCCAAAAATGAGGGGAGTGTTTGGAGTACCCGGACTGGGGCTCCAGAGACCGCAAGCACCAGATAATAAGACCGCTGAGGACGATCCAGGTATTTAATATGACATTAATGATGAAATAATTTTATTACTAGTCCGTTTGAAGTGTTTTAAATTTTATTTTAAGATGCTTATATTTTGTTTTTCTTTACTGAGATACAATTTTTAATTATGTTTTTAAATTTTAATTTATATTCTTAATTTTATTTATTGGATACCTCTTATTATTTTTTGATATGATTTTTTTTTGTTATTTATTATTTAAGCAGCCCAGTGGTACAAAAATGGTATCTCGCGCCAGAGGTCCAGATTAGAATCCAAGACATGCGCCTCTAACTTTTCAAACTCATGTGCGTATAAAAAAATATTATCGCTCTCTTATTGTAAACAAAAAAAGAAAAGTGTGAGGAAACTTGCATGGCTGAGAGTTTTGCTTAATGCCCTCAATGGAGTGTGATATCTGCCAAATAGCATTTTTGCAAGCATTTACAGTGGCTGTAAAATGTCACATTGAAATGAATTTATTTGTACGTATTTCTATAATATAATTACACTGGATAGGCATTTCTCTACCAATTAACAATTTTACTAAGTCAACCATACAGTAAGATATTCGATTTATTATCGTTATTAATACACTAATTATGTAATTTAATTCAGACGTAATACAAAGTGACTTATACATTCAGTCCGACTAAAGCTGTAAAGGCCGCTAGGGCCAACAGTAAAATGTGCATTAGAAACAAATTATAGATCCATGCATGTTGTTCTGTATGTATGTTGTGAGCTACAGACATAGGGCTATCAAGGGATATATAAATTTGGTGATCTGCCACAAAATGGCTCGAATTGACAATTATGTATAAAATACCCATTAGATTATCTCATCCAGTGTACTTGTATTATGGAGATCTGTTAATGGGACTCATTAGTGGTCGATGATATGGTATTTGTTTGTTCCAGGCGTGGATAATAAGCTCATACTATGTTCGAGTAAAGACAAGTTCGTTTTAACTCAAGATCTGTGTGTTATGTGTGGAGCTGTTGGGACAGACTCTGAGGGATGTTTGATAGCGTGTGCTCAGTGCGGTCAAACGTATCATCCTTATTGTGTCAATATAAAGGTAAAATTAGTTAGTAATAGCCATACGTAGAGTACCTAGAAAATTATGTTGTATAACTAAAATATAATTAGACTTATTTTCTCCTGATTTTTGTTTATTAACGGTTGAGCGATTTTTTTTCCTTGGGGGTTTAAATGATACCCAGACCTCCATAGAGAAAATGTTGGGTTACATAGGATTCTAACCAGCTAATTAGCTAGTCTGCATAGCTCTGTGATCTGATCCGATCCGTTGTGATGATCATGATGATTCCATTTGACCAACTGTAGCAAGTATTTCAGGAAGGATTTCAGGGTGCGTGTTGTACGTCGTGCGTTTCTTTACACATATTTTGTTTTAATACACGTACGCTAACGTTTAGATGTATACTTTTTTACGTTTCGTTCGCGCGTGAAGTGTACGGCGTGTCCGGCAGGTGTCGGCGGTGATCGTGTCGCTGGGCTGGCGCTGCCTGGAGTGCACGGTGTGCGAGGGGTGCGGGTCGCGCGGGGACGAGGCGCTGCAGGTGCTGTGCGACGACTGCGACACGGCGTGGCACACGTACTGCGCGCGCCCCGCCCTGCCCGACGTGCCGCGCGGCGCGTGGCGCTGCGAGCGGTGCCGCCGGTGTCTCGTGTGCGGGACGGCCGACACGCCGCTCTGGTGCGACAACTACACCGGTGTGTATCATACTAGGTGCTGCCGACAAGGATGCACGAACGTGACTAACCATTTAAAGAGACAGTAACAAAAGTGTTATTGGACACATTCTTAAATAATATTACAGTCGTAATTTTAGCTAGATAAATATTACATATTAGTTTTAGGATAAATCGTAAATATAACAAGTATTCCCTCCAAAGGGGAATATCATGCTGTTAGAAATCTTTAATTCTCTAAAAGTGCACGCCCCTCCACCAAATTATTTAAATGTTTAAAAGACAATATTTGCTGTACTATTTAACTTGTGTGCGCTCAGGAGGTTTAAGGTTAACTCTACTTATTAACGCACTTGAAGCCCAACTAATTGATCTACTGGTCTAGATCGGTATATGTGAGGGTAAAGACATTGGAGGGGCGTGCACTTTTAGAATGAAAGATCTCTACGACGCTTCTAAGAGTTATCAATTAATGCAATTATGATTAATTATTTATGAAAGAACAGCTACGACACTAACACATAATCTGGTTGACTCCTTTAACTATGGAATATCGAATCAACATTAATTGTTATTATGGTGTTGTGTAACAGAATGCGCGCCGTGTGCATCGCTAGTGATGTGCTGCGTGTGTTCGGAGCCGTACTCGGACGGTGAGCTGATCATCCAGTGCTTCGGATGCCGACGCTGGCTGCACGCTGCTTGCGACAGCATCCGTAGCGAGAGCGACGCTGAGCTCTGCTGTCGCGCGGGGTGAGTTACTGTTACATGCTTGCTAGTATATCCTGTCAACCGTGGTCTCTTCTCTGAACCAGAGCCCAGCTTTAGGTAATTACGATTATAGTAGTAATACTTTATTGCTAATGTAGTTTTTTTTTTTTAATATAATAGGTTTTAAGTTCGCCCTTAGTAAAATTTGTTCAAAGATATGATTTTTTTTTAATTCTTTTAAGAAAATATAACTCTTTCTTAATGGATTGGTAGAACAATTTTGGAGAAGTAAATATGTGTACATCTATGCTAGATAAACTTTAAATATTTTTAATTTTAATTTTAGATATGAAGGTTCAGATCAAAACGTAAGCAAAAGCTTACCAACGTGTTATACTTATATAATATTTGACCAATGTACAAAACAACCACAACCAATGAACAAATACTGTCATTACTAGTCGCTTTGGACGTTCGCCGCAATATACTGCAGAACGTATCAGTATGTTCAGCCTCGTTGGTAGGTACAAGTGCTCGTTGTGTCGCGGGCGCGACGTTCCGCCGCCGCACATGGCGCGCGCCATCGAGCCGGCGCCAGCCTCCACGACGAGCGCGGCGGGCGGCCCCGCGCGCGGCACCCAACGGCTCACCCCGCACGCGCTCGGGCTCGGCGGCGAGTACTACGTGGACGACGTGTGTCTGTCGCAGCGCGGCGCGCACCACATGAAGCAGCTCGAGGCGGAGATGGGCATTACGCACACGAGACGCAAGAGGCGGTTTAAAAACGAAAACGCTGAGAAGGATGCCGGTGAGTTTTTTTTATCTTAGCGTATACCTTAACGGAGTAATAACTATGTCAATGTTTTGAGTACTGTGCGCGGGGGATATTAGCGATTTTGTTTCAGTCCACATGCATCTGTCGCCCGCGTTGCATGTACTCTATCTATGTAGATATAAGTGTAACGCCGTTTAGTTATGTGAAGCAGTATGGTCTTAAGCCTTTGTGCTTGTGTGTAAGCTTTATACAAATACGTGCTAAAGTCACAAATTACGCGGTAGTGAAATATCAGTCCGCATGTGAAGTCCTATACATATTACAGCTCTGTTTGAGGTCAGTTACATGTCCAAGGTCGCAATTACCGCAATTTAGTTACTCGTAAATATTAGTGAAGTTACATTCAAGCTTAAACAGGGTTGTGGTATCTTATGGTTTCTACGTGTTACATTTAGGCAAGTCGCTTTTAAGCTCACTGTCATTAAAAATTCCAGCTTAGTCCCTAGAATTTAGTGCACTGGTCCCTATCGGTTAAAAATTTTTGGAGCATACTTACACGCCAGAATGATTTAGTAGTTATTGGCTAGCCCAATTAACGGAAGTTTTAAGCTGACACATTATATGGCTTAACAACTGCTGTCCCCATCATAGCAATTGAGACTTATGATTTGACTTACGAAACTAATCTTCGGCAGTGCTTAAGAAATTTTGTCACTCTTCCAAGACGCGTAACTTAGTCAATCTAATTAGTTTTGTAGAAGTTGAACGTCTCACTGCTTGGCCGGTTATGTAGTAAGAAAATAAGACACCATAAAATCTTGTAAATTCTACAGTAACCTAAGAATTAATATCAACTAACAAAATCCAGTGATATATATCAACTCCTAACTAGATACATATTAGAATAAGAGACACACTACTAATACATTAATAGTAGTAGTTACATACACTGATGTCATCTTGAATTCTACGATGTATCTAATGAAAGTTTTTTGAATTTTTGACGCTGGCATTGTGGATTAGAAATAATGGCATCTATTGAAACAGTGGTTCAGAACGCAGAAGGAGATGCGGGGGAAGACTCGAAGCCCGACAGCACCGCCGAAGTTAAGGAGGAGCCAGGTACGGGTCTCTAGTGTTACAATGTAGCTGTACTTAGCAACACCGGTGCGTATCAGATTATGTACGTATGAGTATGAGATCCTAGTCTACCAATATGCGCTGGATGGATGTCGAGGGAGTTTTAGTGGGTAGGAATCCCATATAACCCGAAACCTCTTTAGGGTTAGTTTGGGTGTTTTTTGAGAAGATATCCATATAAACAAAAATGAAAGTTATTGAAATATTACCTATATATTTAACGTTAAATGCTCTTGTTTATAATATACGTGACCTATTAAAGATAATTTTCTCTATGTATTTTTATACCTAGTGGCAAGTGATCACTGCCGTCCGGGAAGTCTTTAACACAAAAGCATTCTCGATGCATTGCCGGTCAATAAGGAAGCATGGGATCCATACATTAGTGGCTCTGACCATGATAGCCGAAACGTGTAAAAATATTTCATCTCTGTGACTAACCCTACTTCAGGCAGTCTAAATCAACACAGATCTGCAGTCGGGGATAAATTGGATACCATCAATCTTCAACAGGATCTCTTGGCTAAAGTAGTTTAGGTTTATATTACTTTAATTATATGAACGTATTCATTAATCTATTGCAGTGGCTAAAATAAAACACCTAATATACTGTGTTTGTAATTTATTAATAGAACTTCAATATAGTAACTTTGATCTCCTATCCTACGGGTCACGTACATTTATCTGGATACAAAATAATCTACGTTTTAAACCAGTAATATAATTTAAATATTCTGTTCATTTATTTACTAAACGCTAAAACCCTTACACTTACAAAAAAAAACTTATGGCGATTTTCGAAAATTCTGTCACTATTATTTGTGAATATGAGTGTAAATTTTAAACAATTTTATAGCACAGTGTGAAAAAAACCCGCTTTTTACACACGGTCGCAACCGTGCGCGGGTGTTTATCACACAGTGCTATAAAATAATATACGATACTTGTGACCTAC
>DWPQ01000895.1:0-13997 GCA_018251795.1 Perichares adela | reverse complement strand
CACTCCGTGCAATGATAGACCACTTAGGTCGCTCGTATCGTAATGTACTATTATTGATGATAGTGACAATCCATACTAATATTATGTCTGTCTATCTGTGATGTGATCACGGCGAAACTGCTTAATCCATTTTAAGAATTCGCTAAGATGATCGTCTTGGGATGAAAATAGGCTACTGTTTTCTCTTTAATTTGGGTTTTTCCAGGAACGTCATTGTTTTACGAAAAGGTCGCCGAAAATGGCATACCTAAATGCTTACATGGTGTACCCTGGCTTAAACATATGAGATACATAAAAACAATGTTCTACAGAAACAATTATCCTGTGCTGCGCTCCCGGTCGCTGCTTTTCCGTGGAAAGACCAAAATTTGCCCGGTCCACTAGTAAAAATAAGATCGATATAGAGTATACCTTCCTCTCGTTTAAATTTCTGTGCCTTACAGAGTACTTATTACCACTGCGCATAAAATCTGCTAAATGTCTTTAATGATTACTACACACATACATATAAAGTAATAAATGACCGGATACAAAATAAAAAATATGACAATTATCTCATGAGATTTCGTGTAACTTTCTCGTCCCTTAGAAATTCTACATTAAGCATGTGTAGTCCACGCGTTGAATGCGTGGCTCGCTTAAACCATTCTCGTCCTAAAGGTCTGCAGCATACATGATAAAATCGTTCGCGTCACTGACCACAACACTACGGACCAGTAAACCAGAGACAAGCACGCAATGTTACGGATGTAAGCAATCTGTATACTCTTTTAAGAGTGCTGTTAATTATACTTTGTCTGTATTGCTTTCATAGAAAACTTGTCGAACATACATTTATGAGTTGTTTTTAAATGACAGCTGGTTAGTTTAATAACAGCGTTGATTGAAATGTAGCCATAGAGTTATTATACTCGAGTAGAGGAACCAGCCTAAAATGGGTACATAAAAAAAATAGAGATAGCTCAGATAGCAAAGGAGCCGTCCATGTGTCTCTTTATTTGCTAGTATTAGACAGAGACAAGTACAAGTCTCTCATCTTCCATCTCTTTCTATTAATAGATGGACACTCACATTCACAGGCAGACTTATGGCTTGCCCACACACATTTATGAAGAGTTTCCAAATGACAGTTAATTAGTGTAAATAACAGCAGTGTAACTAAGAATTCGCAGCTGATAACGGCTAGTAATATTAACCTTTCTATCCCTTACTGGTAAAAGATCATACTGTAATAGATGTAACGGAATGTTTGCACTTGAATAAACAAAGATAGAGAGGTACGTTTCTACTCATAGTATTTATCTATCCTTCCAACGACCTGTTATTAAAAAACTTATCTAAGAATAGTCAGTCGCTCATGGACGTCCGGGTCCCGGGACACCGAAAGCATCGCGTTTCCACCGTTGCTGCAACCATATAAAATTCACAGTTGATCTTAGAAAGACGGTGAATACGGAAGTCAGCTAGGTAGGTAAAAATACCATGAAAGTGTCAGCTACCTAGTGCCGTAATCATGTCCGTTGCTTAGCAATGAGCACCACGAGCTGGGAAGGTCGGGTTGCCTCAAGCGTAGACATCGTTTAATCCCAAGCCTCCTTCAATATTCTCATCCCACTATTTTTGTTCTTGCTTCTACTGCTTCAGTCATGAATATATCTTTTCCAAGCGGGAAATAAGAATGGTTCTAATAATAAAATTCTTTATTGCTGGAATGTAGTGAGTACAATGATGGTGATGTTTAATAATAATAATAATTCAAATTCTAATTCAAAATCATTTATTCATATAGGTATCGCCGATACACTTATGCACGTCAATTTTTTGCTTCTACCACCATTCATTATAAAGAAGAAAGATTTGTTTATTTGTATTGAATAGGCTCCGAAACCACTGGGCCGATTTGAACATGTCTTTTACCATTAGAAGCAGACATTATCCGTGATGAACATTGGCTTTTTTTAACACTTATAGGGGAGTTAGAGAGTATCCTTTAATTCGAATTTCGTAACAAGTTATCCATGGTAACTTTTGCACGCACGCGTGGAAATCAGTATATCGCAAAGCTATTCCCGCGTAAAGTAGCCTAAGTTACTCCTTTTTACATCAGCCCTCTTCTAGTAAAAGTCCCGTCTAAATCGGTCCAGTCGTTCCAGAGATTAGCCGGGACAAACAAACAAACAGACTAAGAGACAAAAATTGAAAAATAGATGTTCGATTGTTTGTATGCTTATTTTTTAACTTAAATCGTTATTTTAAATTACCAAAATTTTGGCTTCAATATACACTCAGCTTATGCTTAAGCCGAGTCAAAGTAATGTTTACGAAATACCGTGATACATTAATTCGATGTGTTTCGGTTGTAGTGTCGAAAAACCAGGCACCTCTTCTACAATCATCAATGGGTACGTGGCCAGGGCTAGGGATTGGGGTCCCCTAGTCCTTACTCGATTAGTAAACCATAGATAACATTTATGACCAACTAGCTACTCTACTCTCGCCCGAAAATCGGATTTAGGTACCGATTACAATACATGAATGTTTAATTTTATATGTGTAAAAATTGTTTAATTAAATAAATAAATTATATTTTTAAATTAACGTTCGTATTACGTTCTTTAAATAATCTAACAAAATAGTGCTAAATTATGGATAAGGGGGCCCCACTATCCTATGTTCTCAGGGCCTTTATTAGTGAAAGACGGCTCTGCGGAGAACAATTTCAAATATTATTGTTTATGTACCTATTTAAATTTCCACAGACTACAAAGGATTTACGTTACGTAGACTAATAAATCGTTTTTTACTTTCAATTAAAAAAAAAGTATCAACTTAGCGTCAGGTTCCTGTGACGTAAATGAACTTTGTGTCATTTAAATTAGATCTAATTCGGATAATTAGGCTGGAGGTTTCTTATCTTAGGCTGAACGTTCATGTTGTAGGGATGTCAGTTGAGTATTTTATCAAAGCATTGAACGTTTTTAATAGTTTTATTAGATAGTCTTGTAGTATTTAATTAAGCAGCGTGATGAACTATGACCAATATCCTTATAACTGCGAGGTAAAAACCAAACCCAGCTGTGGGGCATATTAAAAATGGTCCTATTAAACTATTTCTAACAGACAGTTTTATTTTGTAACTTATGCCGCTCTACGGCTCCCGGTGATAAATGTCCGTGCACGCCCAATGTCCCGTTTTAAGAAAAAAAAAACACTCTATATTGCGATAAAAGTCGTTAAATAAGAATCGATAAGATTTCGTAAAGTCTTTGTTCAATCCGTTTAACAGACTATCAATTTGCTCCTGTTTAGATATTCCGCATTAATTTCTCATGAAGCAGCCCTGGCAAGCGCGCCAAATCCGCGTGACTTGACAGATCCCCTCGCCCGATACTACTTGACAAGTTTCGCGCCAGCTATTAATCACTCCAACTTGGAGGTGCCGTTGACAACTTGCCTACATTGCCTACATACGCCCGCCATTTTAATTTGACCGCGCATTTTTTACCCACAGACGATAAATCATGTGGGAAAATCATTAGAGTGCGTTTTTATACATTTTTTAAACGTCTTCCATTCAAAATTATTATTATATTGAGCATCCTTTGCTTCCCGTCGGCGGTAAATGCCATCCCATTATACTGTTATTATTTGTAAGTATATAAATTATAAATACTTAATTAAATATTACTAGCGTAATAAAACGGTATTTGCATATTTTTTGTAGCAATATATCAGGATTGTACCAACAATAATAAAACAAATTGAACCATTGTGGTAATAGAAGTGTTTAACATAATCTTAATCTGCCCGCGGGGAGCTTTAAATTACAAATTATATAAACTCAAATTGATCATCAATAGAAGACTAGTACTACAAGTTAACTCAGTAATTATATGCGCTGCTTTTTACTGTTCTTGGTTCGCTCAGTTAAACAAACTAAACTATACTACACAAACTAGGTATTTACTTTTTGTTAAATCCATAACTACCCATTGCTGGGCTCAAGTCTCCTCTCACACAGAAAAACAAAAAAAAACTGGTAAAGTGCAGGGTATCAGACTTCACACACCTTCGAGAACTTTTTATGGAGAACTCTCCGGTGTGCAGGTTTCCTCACGATGTTTTCCTTCACCGAAAATCAAGTGAAAATTAATTTGAATACGCACATAACTTAGAAAATTAATGGTAGGCGCCGGGATCGAACCCACGACCTCCCGTTTGGGAGACAAACGTTCAGACCTCTAGGATATCACTGTATGAGTATTTATTTTTTGTTAAGAGACTTATTTACATTTGACACATTCGCATTTGAGCAGCGCCATCTCAAATTAATTACTGATATTATACAAGGTTGGCATCAAATAGAGTTCTATATCATGCAACTAGATGGCGCTGCACAAGTTTCAGGGTAAAACTTCAATACAGAATAATTATATAATTTAAAAGCATTTTATTAATCATGAAAATATTTCTAAATGTCATAGAAATGTACTTGCCAATGGTTTTAACCGCAATAAACATGCAATTTAATTATAAAAATAGACACAATCGTAGTATAGAGTATTCACCTAATCTGTGGTTTACATTGAACTCTGTGGCATTTTGTCTTTCATCTTCATTTACTCTGCGGAAACATCTAGGTCTGTGTTCAGTTTCTTTACCTTTCTGTGGTGAAACAAGCTAATGAGCGTATTTTGTGAATTTCGTAATGGCAATGCTTGTATAAAAAATGTAAGATTTGTGTAAAAATCTATATTCTGTAGTGTTCACTATATTGTAGAAAGTAAAACTTACTGATTAAATTAGTCGAAAATAGATACAAGTAGTGATGCCTCGCAAAACTTGCTACTGGACTCGAAAGTTAGAGTTAGAGTTGGTGGAGTTTGTGCGCAGTAAGGAATTTATTTGGAAACCTTTTGGGAACACTAATCACGCAATTCAACAGAAATATAAAGCTTACGCTGAATTCGCAGCCAAGTTAGGAAGAGGATTCACTGGTAAGCGGACATTTTGATTTTCTGTTTGGTACGACCGTTAGTCCATTTCCTGACCCACAAGTACATGTCTCGCAATAAATACATTATATATATCACCTAAACCGGCGGTTGGCAAACTTATTGGCCAAGGAGACAAATATGAATATTACTACAATAAAAAAAAATGGGAGCCAAATCTGCTTGTTTAGTAAACTTTTGTTAATAACTAGTATAAGCCTTCTGTGGACATTTGTGCCAGAGTCACATTTATGCAGTCACATATGGCTCTGGAGCTGCACTTTGTTGACCAATAACATAAACTATTGCTTCACTTAGGAGTCAAACCTATGAGCTCCTTGCAAGGCAGGCTTATTTATATACAATTTAAAGATTAAAGTTAATACAGATTAAGTATTATAGAACATTTTGTCTATTAAAGTTAGTAAAAAGTAAGTATTAATTTTAATAGACAAAATGTTGTGTATGGGAACGAAATATGCCTGCTTAGCTTTTAAACAAATACAACATAATCCAACATACATTCCACATCTCAGCTCTGAAGATACAATGACATGAAGTCCTTTGAAATAGGATATACAGTGATTCTACCACTTCTATACTTATTAGAAAACAAAGTCTGTATGTACGTTTGTCTCAAAATCGCCTGAACAGATTTTCGTTAGATTGTAAGGTTTTTACTAAAAGATAGTGCAAAACTTTGAGAAGGTTATAATAGGTAATAGTGCAATTACGATTTTATGTCGATGGACTGAAATAATATAATGAGTAATGTTAAAAAGTCTTGCCTGCTAGGAGCTTCATACGCGGGCTGAAGCTGCCGCCACAGACAGTATCAGATATATTTTTTAAAATGGTACAAATATCCATAGAAAGTGGCAATTTAGTATCAGGTGTCCCATTAACTTGCTTACCCAATTTATAGTTCAAAAAGTACAATAACTACTTATTGTAAATTGCATAGCATAAACAAATAAAAATCATTTATTATTATAGAAAGGTACATAGTTATTGTAGTTTCTTGCCACTTCTTCTAGAGCCTATTCATGCGGAAGCTATGGCATAAATTGTCTTTCGAAAAATGTGTTCTACATCTATGCAACAAAACAAAATTAAAGTGTCTGTTGTAATATTAAAATAACTGGCTTTTACTAAATGCATATGTATTTTTGTCATCATTGTCATTTTTTATTTTTGTCTGTCTGTTTGTTCTGGGTAATCTCTAGAACAGTTGGTCCGATTTTGATGGGACTTTCACTGGAATATAGCTGATGTAATAAGCAATAACATAGTCTAGAATAAATATTCAGAAACAGATTTCTTACATTTTTATAGATATCATCACAGACTGTAAACATTCTTGGTATTACACAGGTACTTAAGATATAATATACTTGTTTATCATTATGGATTGTTGCATGTTGAAGTAATATAACATTATTAAATTGATATTTATAAATTTCCAGCTTGCTCTGTACGTGATCGTTGGGTTAATATTCGAAGTACATTCAATCACAATCTGCGGAGAGTGGACAAATCTAAGGAGACTGCACATTCGCCATCTGAGGTGTATGTTCCTTGTTGGCCACTGTGGAAGCCATTGCAGTTCCTCCGTGAGGTGTCTATGAAGCATAAGGAGGTTTCACATTATGAGGTATGTTTTTGTTCTGGTAATCATATTTATTTACTAACAGACCATACATATGCTGTTTTGTCATATAATATTTTAATATTAAAAGTTGGGGTTTTGTGGTAGGACGGTAAAATTAGGAGTTATGTATTTAATGTTAAATCATAAAAAAGAAGTAAAAAAAATTACCAAAAAAATAATATTTGGGGCAAGCCACCCCATATTGTGGTTTGAAAAATAATTTACAAAATAATTTGAGACCTACCAAATATACACAAAACATTTTATGAAAATTGGTCACACTGTTTCGGAGGAGTATGGCAACTAACACTGTGACACGAGAAATTTATATATATAGATAGATTGACACACCACCATCTTTACACACAATCCTACAGTATATGTGTTTCTAATATAAGTACTGGATAGGTATGGCTGCCAATTATAGATGCATTAACATACAATGAGACATGTTACTGTAAATATATTAAATTGTACACTTTTCCTATTACAGTTTTTATAATATATACTTTAATTAAATTAAAAATCAAGCATTAACATTATGCTTCTTTATTTCAGGGTTACACGTCAATTCAACCGGACCTAAAGGGAACTTCCAACAACATTCACATGAAAGAAGAGGTTCAATCAGATCCGGATGATGTTAACTTGCTAAAAATCAGACAAAGAGGTCAACGTACTGATAGACCTCGGAAAAGAATAAAATATTTGGCCAATAAAACAAATAAGCCAGACAAATGTAAACAAGTGCTAGATGATCTGCTCCAAGCCATGGCACCATTCACATCTAACACGGAAGTAGAAAATAAACAATATTGGTTCTTTGGCAGACACGTCACTGAGAGACTAAACGCTATGAGAGACATAGACGCTGAATGCGCTACGCGGGAGATAACCAAGATTTTAAACAGTTGTAACAAGGATAATGTTAAAGCAGAAGCTAAGGAATTAAAGTATGGTACTTAAATTGAGACGAAAGTGTTTCTAAATAGGAAAAATCTCAATCTAAATACTTCATAGCTTGATTCGTTGCGACGGGTCCACGGGAGAAAAACAGATGCCGCCAAGAATAAGACGTAAAGAAATACGCCGAAATAGATTTAATCAGTAATCATAAGTTCCCGAAGGTCTGAAAACCTGTACATTATATCTATCTATAATTCTAGATCTACTTTCAGCCGAAGTTCTACACAAATCGTTGTGAGTCAGATGGAAATTCTTGCTTGCTATCCAAGTCGGAGAGACATGATGACATACTTGGGATGTATACTTTGCTGTCTTAAACTTGACAGTTAGCTTCACAAGGGGCTTAGCGTCTGCAGTGTATGTGAAGTTTCAGGAGTAATATTGGAATTAAACTGATTTGATTTATTTTAAAACTAATGTTTATAAACAAGGTACTTTTGATTTGTTTTGTTACTTTAGAAGTTTATATTATGTTTTTAACATGCCAGTCAGTGATAGCTTAGTAGTTTGAAGGTCTCCTTGACACGGGTTCATATTATGCACATATGTTTTATCCAAATGTTAAATCGACTTCATATTTAAATGGTTTAACATACTTACGGTCAAAGATCATTTACAAACTTAGATACGTAACAACACATAATGGTCCCACTGCTGGTCTTAATTCTCCTCTCATACTGAGAGAATTTAAGGCTTTGCCACCACACTTACCAAATGCGGGTTTGTGGACTTCACACACATAGACCACTAAGTGGAACTCTCAAGTATGCAGATTTCTTCACGATGATTTTCTTCACCGAAGCAAATGATAATAATTTATAATACGCACATAACTTAGAACTCTATGAGGGTAGTAGGTTGGTAAGCGGAAGAGAAAGGTGTAATAATGATGATGATGAGTGAATAAATGAGATAGATAAGTGTTTGATCTAGTATTGTGAGTGTTTGTGTATCAATTACGTTTGTCTATGTCATCTGTCATTGTTTCCTAAAAATCTATAAACCATAATTGGACTTTACCTTAGACTTTACTTTTATTTGCGCTATGGACAATTATTGTGCGGTTATTCAAATTCATTTGTTCATATTGGTATCACTGACACTTAAGCATGTATTTGTTTTGCTTCTACTACCGTTTCGGAAAGGTGTTTTATCATGAATGAGAAGAAACTGAACGAAACTCATCAGCATATCTTTTAATCTATATGCATTATTAGCGTAAGAATTTCGTAAGTTACCAAAATTGTGCACTCAACATATACTCAGCATAATCATTATGTAATTTTTGTGCCTAAGTCACTGTAGCTATTAACATTAAAATTTTAACCATTTTTGGGGATAGGAAAAGTAAAAAGGAAAAAAACAGTTTTTAGCACATTTCTCTTAAAGTTCTGAGGGTATGTCGAAAAGTTGTATATGCAAGAGTTGTAGATTTTTTTTGATCTACAACTTTTACATGTAAATATTTTTGATAGGAAGCGTGGTTTTTCCGGAAAAACTAATATTTGTTATGACCGTTTTGTTGGTGTGGCTTAATCTGTGAATCATCTGAAGCCACCAAATTAGTCTTTAGAAAATCGCTTTATACTCCTGCTCTACTAAATGGCAGTATCTTGCATTAAAGCGTTTTTCTCTCTTGTTTGGGCATTCCTGACATTAGACGTACCGTCCAATCCTATTTGTTGGTCCTGGAGACGGATCACCAAGCTGTTTCGTGATACGCTGGCGAATATAAACTGGAATATTTTATACCTTTTCTTGACTGCATATGTTCGTAAATCATTGACAATTAAAATTGTCGAATGCAATGGGTCCTCTGGATAGTACAATTTTTATTCATTTGATGAATTATACAGGCTTTGATAGCTGCCATATTCAATCTATACTAATATATAAAGCTGAAAAGTTTGTTTGTTTGTTTGTTTCTTTGAACGCGCTAATCTCAGGAACTACTGGACCGGTTTGAAAAATTCTTTCGGTGTAAGATAGTCCGTTAATCGAGGAAGACTATAGGCTATATAACATCACGCAACTATTGCCACTATTGGGAGCGAAGAAATAATGGAAAATGTGAAAAATGGCGAAACAACGTTAGCGAGGTCAGCTAGTATTCCATAAAATAGCGTCATGGGCCAACGTTTCATATTTCTTGAAACGTAACTGGCACTCAACTCATCCACGACATTGACTCCGGCTTTAGTCGAGTTGTAAAAGATAATTATCTCTGGTTTACGTTTCTCCACTGTAGATTCATCGATCGCATTATCGTGATGCATTTGTTAACTGTTGCACAAGTACATTGTATTGCTGTATAATCAAATTACTTCTGAAAATTTTTAATCGACAATAAATTCCTTGCTTTACTAAAGTTAATAAATTAACCTGACAAGCACGCCAGTCCGTGTTAACATGAGTCATAAAATCCTTAAAATATTAATCTTATTCATTGTATAATCCTAAATTGGTTTCTAAGAAACAGTGGTGTAACATGGCTGGTAAATACTTAGACAATAGATATTTACACCGGGAAGCATTTCAATCGATCCGGGCTCATTGAATGAATTATCTGCGAGCGGTTGCTTATGAATAAAGTTTGAAGAAGAAATATTAATGCGCGGTAACAAATAGTTATTTTATCAATAACAGCCGTGCGGATGTTGTATTGTTCAATGCCGTCGTAGCGCGAACGGTCTATAACTATTTCCTCGAACTATAGAGGTAATAACTTTCAAATGATCGACTTGTAAAGGTTCTAAAGACATTGCTATGTCCGAGATACAGAGCTCCAATTTAATTTATCCAGTATAAAAGGGATATGTACCAAAGAGGATAGCAGGAACTCTGATTATTTAGAGAGGGTTGAATTTCGATTAACAAATGATTTGGGGCTTGTACGGAAGGGAACAAAACATTTTGTTGAGTTTTGGACTTGATAAGGTTCTACTGTATTAGTTTATTAGTATTACGTGGAGATATGGTTACCGCGATGACAAATCAAATGATGGTTGATGCGGGGCCCATGCGCTGGCGGCGGGGCGCGGGGTGCGGGGTCGAGCAAGCGAGAGGAGACATTCAGTTCAGTTAGGCTTTGGCTATTAGACGTGACGGACGTGTAAAGCTAAATCATTAAGATTTTATTCATTTGATATATTTTGTAATTTAAATTTGACCTTTTAGCGTCTCTTGGCCCAGTTCTGATCTTTATGACTAGTAATGATGTCTATTATATGAAGATAGATTAGAGTTGTGTACTGAATTTAATAATTGCATGTGAATTTGCGTGAACACTCGTTGAACCGCTGAAATATCTTGGTGAGTTTGTCAAATCGTGAAAAGTCCAATTCTTGGTGAGCTTGTCTAAAATGAATTGAAGTGGGAAAAATGAAAATGGAAAATAATAATTAATATAGGCTCCAATAATTTCGAGTCTTTCGTTGATGGGCTAAAATTGAATTGGTGAAGTGGATAGCATCGAAGTCTTCTTGCAACATCTGCATTTAGTCTCTTCTGAAACCAGATCAATAGGTTGTCTTGGAAATTGCTTAGTTCTTTTGATATCAAAGTAACCCCCTTTGAAATTGTTCTGATAAATCTGGATGGGTTTTTCCACTTTCATCGTTGTCAGAATATTTCATAACCGTAATTCAGTGGATTACAGAAAAAAAACATGGGCAAAACTGTCTTGAAATATATCGAGTATTTTGTTATAGTTGTAGGTAACGATGAATGACCTTAATGTCAATTTAATTTTTGTTGTCTTACTAAACTCACTACAGACTTGTTTAAAGAACATAATCACTATCAATTTGTTTAGCTCTCAGTAGCTATATTCAATGTTTAAATATAACAATATTTAAAACATTTCGTTAACAGTTCCTCAATTGTATCATCTGTTACATATATCGTTTTATTATGAGTTTCGTTTCATATAAAAAGATCCTGGCAGCAAGTGTAAAGAAAAAAAATAAAAACCTAAGAGAAATAAAAAAAAACAATGATTTTGTTTATGTTTATTCTTCTACAATAAAAATTAAAATGTGTCGTTGAGAGGTTTAGAGATTTTTGCTCACGATTCGTATCACATTTTAAGTATGTTTTCGGGCTTAATCACCAGCTTACAATCTTACCCGGCAATGGTGCTAAATGGCAAACTCGAAATAGAAATGGAAGTTTAATTCCAAACTGTTAGTTTACACCAATCGGAATCGAATATTCTCGGAGCCTTGGCCTCGGCTTATAATCCTTCTAGAAACTTTGTTACGTCAGGTAACAGTCCGTTTTATGTTATTGCTTCACGGTCAGTCTTTAACATAACAAAGAAAAGCTATAAAACGTGGCCAAACTTGGTATGGTCAACTTTGTTGCAGCTATAAAACTGTCGTAAAATGCTCGTTTCTAAACGTCTCGTTTTCTCTAAAACAGGCTAAGTCGTGGTTATTTATTGCTTAGCGTGGTATTTTAAGCTAGGCAAAGTTCGCTGCGTAAGTAGTATATTATATTATTGAGAGTTTTAATTCACTTCCGATCCAGTGTAAGTAGGTCTCTGATAAGGTGGTAATGTAATGGTGGTATGGTGTCAAGTTATGCTGGTGGTCAGGTCGTTTGTTTACATTTGTGCATGTCGTAAGTAGCTGTGAAGCGATTGAGAGTTCTAACTCACGATGGGGTGGTCCGAGGGTGGTCCGGTGGGGTAAGAAGGGCCCCGTGGGGTGCTTGCTCCGAAGGGCAAGATGGGCCCCTCGTTGGAACATGTCGAAACATGTTCGTCGTGGCGGGGGACATGCTGCCGCTAGTATTTTAATATAATTTGTAAATTATGTCGCTCTTATCAACATCGTGCGGTGTAGTCAATTGTTCTCACGGTCGAATCTTTGCGTGGGTGTTGATAATAATAAAATTGTGTTAGTTGTGGAGTATAATTAAATTATGGAATTTAAAAGAAAAACATTGTGTTTTATAACTTTAATACTCCACAAATAGTCTCATTTTGGTATTTTTCTGCACTATAATGGCTGCATCCTGTGGGATGTCTGTGGAGGTAGTGAAAGCATATTATTATGAAGTAATACTTATGTGATATATGAAGTATACTTATTAAGAAGTATGACTGGCGTGATCGTCAAGTATTAATAAAACAGGCACCTGTGGCGATGGCTTGCTATACATGGCAAAGTGTTGCAGCCATTCAAAGAATAGATGTTCATTAATCCACCCATTATCTGAACATTTGTATATAGCGCCTGCAGGATCGTCTTTCTCAAGCTGAGGAGACATTCTCTTTCCGGGAAAGATGAACATGGGTGAGACAAACCTACCAGCAGCGCTCATGGCACACAAGAGTATAATATTTTTTCCTCTTTCCCAACTTGTTATGGAGCCAATTCTTTTCATGCCTTTGAGAGCTAATATTTTTCCAGGATCTTGAACTGTCGAAATAACTGTCTTGTCGCAGTTATGAATATTATTAGGAGTAAATTTATATTTGTCCATCAGATCTCCTAATATAGTCTGTAAATCACTTGGACTTCTTCTTTATTGTAAGCCGTTATTCTGTTGATACTTGTGGCTACAGATTTCCGAAAAGAAATGCTGTCATTACTAGAATACCAAACAGACTCATCTGTATCACGAAATGTGGCACCTGTGATAGAATCCCGTCTTTTCTTATGATTTCCATAATTATCACATCAGTAAAAAACAAATTTAAGCATAACACGGGGACATACATGTGACGGAGTGTGATGTCTCTATCGTTCATCGTCTCAGAATGTTACAATAACTGTAGAGATTGATTCCTGAAGGCCTTTTCTATAAAATAAGTATTTACACTCGTATTTCAATAACAAACTATACAATAATTATAAAAAATCCAAACCTGTTGCGTCGTGGACCGCTCAGCAAGGGGTTTTTGTATCACTGTTTTTTATCACTTTAAACACAATAGTCACTGTTGTTTTACGTTATATAGCTTTAAAATACTATAAACTAAAGATAACAAACAAATACCACTTCCCGTTTTTATTCTCGTTTGGTAAAAAACAATATTTTCTGAGCACACATGATGGCTCTTATCGTAGCTGTCTCTCCCGGCCATCACTAAATATTTTTGTACTAATTATATTACGTGTGGCTGCAGTGAGGATACAGAAAGACCGATATGTACTATAATATTTAATTTATTAATAAAAGTTGCGTTTACATTTACTACGAGTATAACGCTAATAAAGAAGGGCTAATGTGAGAACCCGACTTACTTGAATTAAAACTAAATGACACAAACTAGGAAGCCAAGTCCGGTTTAGTATGTATACAGGGTGTTTTGTGCAAGAGTGTAGGTATTTTGCAGGTGGACAGGGTAGGTCCATACGATCATTTTAAAGTATGGG
>DWPQ01000894.1:0-14006 GCA_018251795.1 Perichares adela | reverse complement strand
ATCTTACTAATTTTTATTAAATAACTTATGATTTAAATTTATTATGGTCGAATTTCGACCACTGGGCGATCTCTAGTCGTAATAATTCCAGAAAGCACAATAGCAAAATTTTCGAGTTCAATAAAGACCACTGATACCTCTAGTGGTCATATGGGTTACTGGCCGCGCTCACAGTTGCTTAACTTATTTGATCGCTTAGCGTTGATGTCTGGCTACGAACACTTCATAATATGTATGTATTTTATGTAAATGAATATTAGGGTCTGAAACAACATTTTTAAGCTGTTGTTTTCGTTTCATCTAAATTTAAATATTATCGGTGTTCCATCTGAATCACGTTAATTTTACATCTAATCTCAGAAAGTCTGATGGAAACGCCAATGTGTTTACTGTCCAATCCAATTGAATTGTTCAGCAGTTGATATATTTCAATATGCTGATTGAAATATGTATTTTGACAAACATATGCGGATATTATCACCGTGCGGCGTGCGTCAGGTGGCCTTGCCTTTCGTTACCGTTCAGTATTTTTGTGTTTCTTGGATATGAACTTCGTACATAAAACAAAATTAATGCGTAACGCGAAAATATTATTTTTATGACTTCAAATAAAGAACGTCAAATATATATTAAGAGTATTCCGAGATTATTTTAATAGAGATCTTTATATTTGCGAGGACTGCATATTAAGTATGTGGAAGATAGCACCAGAATAAAACGCATGACGTCGGTTGATCGTGAACTCGTATTCATTCATGGACGACAGAAAATAGTCTGGGATTATCCACACATGCATAATTATGCGGGAGATCAAAATCTGTGATGATATTTACCAACGTATGGTTTGTTTAAACAAAAAAATGTGCGTCTCGGGACGCTCGACAGAAGTAATAACTTAAATAATCTAAGTTAAACCATTTAATATTGAAATTGTTTACCCCACTCATTAAGAGATGGCCGCTGTACAGAATCCCGAATCACGCTAACGGCGACTACTGTCAGTGCGTTACGTGACAAATCGGTTTACCCTCCCATAAAAGATTGAAGACATGAGTAGATGAAGGTGATGTAGCAAAATTTAATTTCAAGGAAATTGAGTTCAAAGTTACGCATAAACATTTTAGGATAATATATTTCAAAACGCCTTAAGCGTCTTAAAATTAAACTTTTTAATTAATTTTAATGAATAAATTGATTTAACTTTGAGTTTAAAATTGCTAGTATGCTCATAACGCCAACATTAATGCATAGAATAGCGAAAATCCAATAATGCGACACATCAAATTCATCCACTCATGTCTTCAATTATAACTTCAAAAGCTAGGTATACTAATGCTATTTTTGCGTTCTCGTTAGCAAAACTCCTTTTGTGCCATTGACAACCTTGAGCTATGTGTCAACAACCTTGAAAGTATAAAAGTCCAAGATTAATTTCGTTAAAAGTTCGTTTACCCTACCAAGAATTCATATTTTTTTAAGTTTACCCTCGGGGAAGCGGACGTCGATCTCCAGGGTTCGATGAATAAAAATAATTAATTACTGTTCCCTTTAAAGATTGCGTGAGTCATAAATTGTCAATTATGGTAATGGTTATCGTGCAAAATGATCGCAAATTTATATCTTGATATAGATATTACACAATGGTTTAACCGTCCAGTTACTAGACAAAAGGTTTTAAGAGTATTTCTGTAGCCTAATGACTTAAAACAATTTTTAATGTCGTCAGACCGGAACGCGGCCGCAATAATTATCTTCATTTGCTCTTTGATCTTTTTAAAAATATTCCAAACGCTATAGCTGTATTAAAATCCATTCATGTTTTACAATCTCTTCTAAGTAGCAAGTTATTTGCCGCCGTAGGCTTGACATAGATTTTAGCGTTTTGGTCTTCTCAGAAATAATAAGGTGTGGAAAAGGTATGGCCGTAATTGATTTTGCCTGAGCCCCGTTTTAGTAAGTATCATAAGACGCTGGGTTCTACAAACATTCCCAAGTTTTATTTTACAGAATTATATCCAACAATGGGATTTTGCCATATAAAAGATTTGTAGGAAACATTTTGGTATTAAAATAGAGCTCAGTAAAAGAAGGGTAATCACTTTTATATAGCATTTCATGTAAAAATTTGAAAATTAATAAAGTAAAAGATCCGTAAATGATCCGCAAAAATGTAACGGATTTATTTATACTGATGCGGATCTTTCTTCTCCCTTGGATATCCGCGAATACGGATATCTAGGACATCACTAGTATGAAGTTATTAATTCTTTAGTAAATGTCGTATGTAATACTTAACTTGCACAGAATCCGTTATTTGAAAGGTTTAGTGTTTGAACAAAAGACTGAGTGGACGGCAGTGGGCGTGTGCCATTTGAGTTTCTCACCGAACTTGTTTTGGCGATCACCAAATGCTGAGGTCGCTTACTCATTTGTGTCAGTATAATATTCATATGTTTATTATTGCATTCAAATATCAGCTGTTTAATATTGTGAATAATTGTAGAATATTAGCTGTGCTCGTAACTGGCCTCATTGGAAATTAAGTGTGTCACAAAGTTTTTTTTCCGTGTAATTCCCGAACCCGCGGGAATTCTAAGATAAAATATAGCCTATTTGATGTTCCACAGTCTCTTCTATCTTCCACTGAAAGTCCCGTCAAAATCAGTCCAGGAGGCCCAGAGATTAGCCGAACAACGAGACAGACAAAAAGTCATAAAAAATAATAAAATAAACACATGGAAAATTTTGTAGAGGACAGTAAACGATAAAGTAAAGAAGGTTGGTAGATTTTATCAGAATTTGAATGGTTACGAATTACAGTTATAAAGCGACGCATATATGCAGACTTGTTCGGGTGTCAAACGTCAATATTGCTGTCATAGATTAAATTCGGGTCAATAGATCCCAAAGGCGGGTTTGAGGAATTTAATATTGTCTATTCATCGTACACAAGGAGAGTTATCACTTGATATTAGATTACGAGAGTTATATTCAATTATTGATTGGAACCGAGATATGCATTGGGACATGGGTTGTGATGATGATGATTTAAAGGAGCATTAAGAAATTTGTCCCGGAACTGTTATTCTCGTATATTTCGTAACTTTGTTATAGCCTTATATATAGGTATAGTGTATATTATTGCGACCTCTAGTGAATTCGTGTTATAAAATCTTTGTAAAAGAAAAGGGCACGCTCTCCCACTGCGGATTATATTTAACCGCGTAAATACTGCAGCTAAACGCTAAAAGCAGGCCAAGTTCATCTCGCACCACCTCGACGCCTAATTAACGCAATTTTTATTAGAGCTATTTATTTAACGTTGTGTGAAAAGTGTTAATGGTAGAAACGTGAAACGCTTGTCGTATTCCACACACACGCAGAATTTTTGATCTTACATGATCTACATGCTCGTTTATTGCTCGTTTTGCCACATAACTAGATCGTAAAACCACTGGATTTGAATTTACGGCGAAATATTGCAGTACCTTTTGACGGACTTCAAAAAACACGTTCGCGCTAAGGTAAATTTTCCGTACGGATTTTTTTAAACAGGTCTACGTATGCAATGATTTGTATAATGTATTCACATATTAATATTCATATTGATTAATACCTTTATTTATGTAATCTTTTCATGCGTAGTTGTGTATAGATGGACTTTGCTAAAAGCATTCTCTATCAGCCAATTATTGTGTTTAGTAGATAATTATGTATATGCGCTGTTTTGCTGTGTAAAACAACGCAATGGTGACTATTGTAATGGTTTAAAATTTTAAGTAGTATATAAATAATCATTAAGAATATAACGCTAATACGAAATCCCCTCCACTGCAGTACATATAAAGGAGATATAAATATTCACTATTTAAGAACAAACACTTTTTCCCGGACCGATATTATCTCTGGACTCTGCGCACAGTAGCTACGGTCCTATACTACCTACCAATTGGTGTACAATGCCGAATCAAGCAATAATTATGATGTTATTGTTGTATTCAATAGTTTATGAAATCATTAATATGTAAACGGTAAACACTAACCAGAATTGTAGATATATTAAACATAATATGACATGAACCAGTGTCAACGAAGCCCTAGCATGGCTACAATAGCTTGAGTGGACTAACGTTTATATTGGATTAGGTACCCGCATGCGGACTCCATTGTGACTTAATGTTATTATGATCAGTCATAGCAGACGGACAGTTGGCCTGTTTACTTTACAATTACTCGTATTTTATTGCGGGCTATATATTTTAGTTCTATAGATAGCTTACGTTACTGTAAAATATACTGAGTTAACTAAAGCGTCGCGGGCGGGAGAGCAATGGATTGTTGCTCGTGGCAGAATTTCAAACCTTTCCTTGCTTCGGATGACACGTATATGTATCCTGGTTACTCTGCCCAGTGACCTCCAATAAGAGGAATCTGGTGCCATGAGAGCAGGTGAGGTTGGTTTGGACTCAAGGACAGAGGGAACCATTACACTACCATAACAAGGGGTGCCATAAGTATTCTCGCACGCCCTATTTTTCGAAGAGGGTTCATCTTCTCTTCGCTAGTTTAAGTTCTTCTCTGGCTGAGCATTCTCAGCTCGCCTCTCTGTCCGCGTAAAACTGTAAAGGCCGCTAGGGCGAACAGTGAGCAGTGATAGCCTAGTGCCCTAGTGGATTGAACGTTGGTGTCTCGAATGGGAGGTCGTGGGTGCGATCCCGGCGCGCACCAATAATTTTCTAAGTTATGTGCGCATTACAAATTAATAGTCACTTGCTTTTCAGTGAAGGAAAATATCGTGAGGAAAACTGCACACCGGAGTGTTCTCCATAAAAAAAAATGTTCTCGAAGGTGTGTGAAGTCTGCCAACCCGCACTTGGGCAGCGTGGTGGGCTAAGGTCTAAACCCTCTCAGTGTGAGATGAGAGGAGGCCCGAGCCCAGCAATGGGACAATTATGGGTTGATATGTAGGGCCAACAGCAAAATGTCCATCAGAAACAATACACACTCAGGCTGTTGAAAAATAATTCTCGCGTGCCCTAGTTACAAATGTTCAATGTCAAAAGGCTATAATTTAATCCGTTACAAAATGGAACGTACGCGTGCGTGACACTCATTTGGCGAAATGTCGAGTTTGGATATTTTAATAAGCTCGCATCATGTGTTTTAATGGGTCTCACATTAAACAGTTACAGAGGCATTAAACAAACAAACAATGTTTCCCTAGTATTACGGAATTAAAAGGGATTGGCAGAGTTTAGGATATTTTTATTACGGTTTCATATAAAACGCTGGTAGGAAATGAGGACGAGTATATAAAACGAACAATTATGCAAAAACCTCGCCAGCCACAATACGGAATATATTTTCCGTCCCCTTATTATGGAGGTGGTGTCCTAAAAACATGAACACTGGTTAAATTAATTGACTGAACACACCCAAAGCCTTTCTGTGATTAGAGTTCGTAAATAGGGCATAAGCTAGTTTTCGAAGGCGTGTTGGGAGATGCGGGTTAGCTATTGTTTTAATGAAAGATTTATTGTGCGCTGAATATTGTTAAATATTTACATCAATACAATCCATTCTAATAATGTAAATGAGATAGTAAATCTGTCTGTCTGTGTCGTGATCACGGCCAAACCGCCGAACCGATTGTGATGAAATTTTATATAGATACTAACACTGATCCCGGAAAACCTTGTTTAGCCATATAAATTATTCGCAGAAAATTGGGGATTGGTGATAGAAGGGGAAAAATAAGGGTTTTATGTATTTTTAATACCACATCATAAAAATTTAAAAAATGCCCAAAAACTGAAAAAAAAATATGTTTGGGGTAAGCCCCCCATAAAACTAAGGAGTATCAAAAATTGTTTACAACCTATTCTCAGACCTACCGAATGTACGTACAAAATTTCATAAAAATCAGTCAAGCCGTTTCGGAGCAGTTTGGCAACTAACACTGTGACACGAGAATATTATATAAATAGAAATAGGAGGATACATATAGGTCTTAGGATGAAATTGGGATACATTTCCATTTTTTTTGTTTTCCCAGGAATTTCATTATTTAACGAAATACATAAAAACAATGTCCAAAAGTATTATTCTGGTCCAGACGCCGCTTTTTCGGGCAGGACAGAGTCGGTCGGGTCCCCTAGTAGTTCTTGTAATTAGATTTATAATTACTGGTTTCGGTACAGGAATACCTTTGCGGGAAGCTTGCATATCTAAAAGGGACGGATTTCATTATTAAAATAGCTGGGCGGTGTGGCCTAGCCCCTGAGCCTTACAAAAATGTTGATTACCTTTCCTCCACACAAAGGTGGAATGCGAGATATGCGTTTTGTCGTCTAGCCGACATCTTAATGCCCCTCTCGAATGTCGTTGTTGTTAATACAAAGTCATTTGTGTGTACACGAAACGTCGCTTGGGAAATAGTCGCTTTTCGTTGAAATTATTTGCCTCTGAAATGTCTTAATACTTTAATTTCAAGACTTTATTTTTTATCTTTAAAGACTGAATAGAATTCTTTAGATCTTCTTCTACGATTTACATAATATATTTTCTATAGTTTACCGCACAAACTTAAACAGCCATTTGAGACTTGCGAACAAAGTAAAGACAGCGCAGTAATTTGTTTTGTACCAACCGTTTAACATTTTACTTTATACACATGCTTTGTTGTTTATGCTACGATAATAATGGCTTGTACACGATGTTCTGAACACAATATTATGACATGT
The DNA here is from genome assembly GCA_018251795.1 of Perichares adela. Lineage (NCBI taxonomy): Eukaryota > Metazoa > Arthropoda > Insecta > Lepidoptera > Hesperiidae > Perichares > Perichares adela. The sequence goes on along the minus strand of DWPQ01000894.1, from coordinate 7,263 downwards.
GTGCTATGAACTATTTGACAAGATCACACGTTTTATACAATCATAAATTGTCTTTTTATTGTGTTCTAACCGTGACTTATCAGGCTGAAAGACGGTGAGCGAAAAATAAATGATGTTTTCGAAATTGTTTTTCTTTTGCTCTCACTTTTTAAATTGTTTGACTTAGGTAAACACTTGTACGTGTCTAAACATCATACAGAAATGGAACATAGTGTATAGAATGTATCGCAACCACCTTGTAAACGTTACACAACGCGTTACGGTCCAGAAGCTACTGAGAATACGCGTATTGGCCAATACTTTTCATAATTAGTATAGGGTGCTCGCGCAGCATAATAATTTGTCGTATTACGCGATAACTTATTTTGAAATGCGATGCTCTCCTTAACGATCGCGAGGCATCCCTACTGATTGTAATTAGAATCACGTTTGTAAAACTTGATTCGATATTTCTATGTCAATAGCCGTCATTAATAGACTGTCCGCTTGATGTTAGCGATAGCTCGTGGACATCCTTAACACTAAAGGTATCATGGCATATAATTGGAGAACTCGTTTTGTTGAAACTGGCTTTTCAACAGTGCAGCCGAAACACGTTAAAAATGTTTCATGGTTGGATTTAGGACGGTGATAGATAGCTAGGCAAGCAAAAGGTTCTGTAACGCTTTGGAGGCATACATACCATCCATCTAATAGGAAGGTACGGTCGGCTGTCCATAATGAGAGGTTTTCGTAATACATGAAAACTGCCGACTGCCGGGTTTGGCCACCATTACGCACTGAAACAGCTTGGTTTAGTATGCTCAAGGACTGGGTTAAAACACAACAGATGTATAGTGGAAACGGAGTAGGTAAATGTGATATATCTAAATAAAGTTGATTTATTGATATCGCCCTGAAAGCATCTCATTTTAATGCAAAACACGTGTTGATGAACGTGCAGGTCACCGCGGAAACGAACCTTACGTTGGCTTTTGTGCCCTCGTCCGTTAATAATGACTTCCTATAGGTTTTATGACCTTTTGATGTGTTGCTACTGATTGTCAATGAGACGATCTTTCATTATGACATATTGTATCTTTCCCCTGATCTTTATGTATAAACTTTAAAACTTTCCTTTGTCATATGACGCCTTTAGTTATTTTAGAAGGTGAGTGTGATTTATTCAATCAGGAACCCAGGCGGATTATAAACCCTGTTACGATGCTAGAGCACTATCGGGATTTAATTTGGATGTACAGAGCTCAAAGGCGTCCAACAGGAGGGACTATAGGTATGCCATAGTCTCGTCCGTGTTCAGCAACATTCATCACAAATAAAAACAGCTTTGACTCATAGCGATGAATACAGTCCCTTACACTCCTAATGTCAAATCTACATGAGAACAAAGCAGCTTATATACATTGTAGGAAAAAGTACCTACATTTTCTTTTACACCCAGAATTATTGCCTCATACCTGGGGGACGTTTAGCCGCCCCAAAAGCCTTCACATGGACATCAAAAGAATATCCCCGGGCAAATCTCGGTCACTTGTGTACCTGGTTATTTTGTTCCATGATGACTTTCAATGTTTTATTTTCACGATTTTCGGCTTCCTTATCTCAAAGGAAAAACGGAACCTTTATAGGATCACTTCCTCTGTCATTCAATACCCTTTTTCTCAGTTAAGCGAGGTGAGTGATATTAAGTTGAAATTAATATCCAATACCAGAGGTCTGCAATCCCTTGGAACTGTAAACAAGTCAAGCTATTATGCCATTGTAATTGTCAATTGCAATACAGCCAGGAATTTATTCATCATCATCATCATCACATTCCATAATTGTCCAACTGTTAGTCCTAGGTCTCCTCTTAGAGTGATTAGGCCACAGACCAAGTGAAAATTGACAGACTTTACACACCCCTGAAAATATTATGTCGAGCTATCAAATTTCCTCACATAATTATATGAGCATTATACGGATGTTAGTACCACGAAAATAATAATAACAGATTTCTGACAAGTGTATGACATACATTACGAGTCTTCCATTCCAATATAGAAACGTCTAGAGGTATTATATAAATGATTTATTCAGTGATGTAAGTTTATAGACGTGGTCGTTGATTTAATCAAGATTTAGCAATTTATAAAACCGTCAAATTCTAATCGAAATGTTATTTACTAGTTCATTAAGATAGTAATTTGTTTACTTACAGTTGTTTCGGTATTGGTTAGTCTGACATAACAAATTCACTTTTAAGTCATTACTTAATTATGTTTGTACGGTTCAAATGTTTACTTCAGTAATCATAATAGCTTACTTAACTCAGGAGTTTTAGTGTGACTTTGAATAATGATATGAAAAAATAGTGTTATAAATTAATAATATTTGTTATTTAATGCCTTTTAGGAACAATGTGCCATTACTATATTTAAATTAATCATTATTATTAATTAAAACGATCATCCCGCTGTGTGTTGTGGGTTTGTTAATTAAGTTTCAGATCATTTGACCATCAGACCGCAAATTCTAAGAGCCAATATTTTAATAGGATAATTTTTCGGTGCTGGTTAATATTGTAATTTATCAGGACTTAACTGTTCGAGAAAATACTATTTAGCTTCAATAACTGTATGTACTAAATCAGTGTTTAATAAAACACTCAAATATACAAACCTCATTTCCGTATTAGAAAGATAAGCCTAGCTCATTATTTATACTGTTTCGACATTGTTTTATAGGCAATAAACTAGAAAACAATAGGAAAGTTTTAGATTAGGTCCATGACCTATCTACCTACATAATTATGTAGTCTGTGATTGAATTCGATTCGATGTATGACTCATAAGGTTAAGTTTCGAATATCAAGAAGTTCTTTACTTTTGTTCGCCGTGTCACAAGTCGTTTTCCGAAATAACTCACTGTCTATTTTTCTATCTGTTGAAGCTCCTTATACCCCTGTATAGCATGTGCTCCACAGCCCATCAATAAAGCAAATATTTAGACTTTTTGATGCTGTTTTCAATCCAAAGGACAGGTTGCGCCATTGGTGATGCCGTGTTCTTAATTATGCGCTTGATAAAGTGCAAATGCGTTAGTTGTGCGAATTGTATAAATTTGGTATTGGATAAGTTCATATCAATTGGCGTTTGATATGATAAAGTGACAAACGTTTGGTTAAACTATAATTAAACAATGCGCCCGACTCCGGCGCCGGCGAAGTGCCGGATGCCTCTACTGTGTGTTGATAGCAGTTAGGAACACTGATAGCCTCACAGTTCCGTCAATCATTTTGTCGGGCTCATTCATTTCGTTGTCAATTGTTTTAGTATACTTTCAAATTTCTAATTTCATTACGAATTCGTTTGTTTGTTACTTGTTCAAATATGACCGTTACAACATTTAAAAAAATGGGAGTTAAATCTGCTTTAGTAAACTTAATACACGAAATAAGTAGTCCACGACTTCCGTGGATATTTGTGCCTGAGCCGCATTTAAGGAGACAAAGATCAACATGCAGCATGCTGTTCTGGAGCCTCACTTTGCCTACCACTGATCTAATGTAATACCTCAATAAAAATTATTCCAGTCTACGCTTTGTTTGTAGTAAAAAATTCATTGAAATCTCGTGAGAATTAAAAAGTATATAAAAGTTTTTATGTAACGGTGAAATTCTGTACATAAGAAAGTTAGTAGGTACCTGCGCAGACCGTACACGGTGTAAACGGCAAGGTCGACAGCGGCATTCACTTTCGCCACCACAATTTGCTAAGCACGAGTTGCATCTAGAGCTGACGTTTACTGGTAGTTACAAGCTCGTCGGCTAGCTCTGTACAGTCACCTAAGTTATTGATGTCTCTCCGTATTCTTTGTGGTTCGGCTGTTACCGGTATCTTTTGTGCTGACCGTACACTTCCGATTTTCCCTCACAGCTAATGTATGATGCTCAGGATTAATAGCAATGCATGCAGGTTTAGAATTCAAATTGATAAATATAAATTTTATTGATATCAATACGTGAAGAGAAAACTTTGTATTAATTTTTAAGCGTATAACGCGGACGGAGAAGTGTGAAATTTGGCGGCAAACAATTTTAAAATGTCATATTGACTGAATGAGTTTCGGGCTATGAAATTTGTGTGAAATCAAATATTGAAATGCTAAACATTGATACTATTTGGCAATTACACTTAACATTAATTTGAAATGCGCGTTATCTTAACCGTACATAAGTTTATCGGTGTTGCTTCTAAATTGCCTAAAATTAAATACCATTGTCGTTTCATGATAAACTTTAAATCATCGTAGAAAACACTTTTTAGCAAAATTCAGACGATATTTTTATTTGTACGCCGAGATTTCCAGTCATTTACATGAATCGTTAAGACTAATTTGAAAGATTAGTATACTTAAATCATTAACGCTAATGATCTAGTGACGAGTTATTTAATGTTATTTTTCTTTACATTACGTATCTCAAATTTAGTGTTATATGATTTAATTTCCAGCGAAGTCTTGTCGTCGAATCAATAAAAGCTTTCACCGACATAATGGAGCGCTTCCAATCAAGGAACAATTGTCTCATTATTGACGTCATTCGCGACAAGAAACTGGCTTACGTTTGTTGATTGTCTTTTGGTTTGCTCATACGTCTATTTGATCACATGTTTCAGTCTTGGTAACCTGACTAGACCGGTAGACATGACAAAGTGACAACGGTTTAAAAAAGATTTTCCTTGGTCTCGTAATGGCTTGTCTCGAAACCGAAAGACGTGATAATTAATGGATTACTACAAATTAAGGATCTTTTGTGATTATACAAAAAGCTGAATGGTTCCATATTTCCTTCAGTTGTTCCGTCTAGTGACGTATTTGAACGAAATCGACAAAAAAACGACCCGTCGTAGTTTCTCGGATGTCGTGTGTATTCTTTTGTTTTTAAGGAAACCTATTCAACTTTGTTAATTTGAGTTCTTTGTTGTGGAACTTCGGCTTCAATATACATGACGTGACTTAGTGTATGGAATCGTACAGTGTAAACAAATTCTAATTGAAACCAATGTAGGTAGTACCACGGTTAAATGGTGTCAATTTGTTGAATATGCTCTGTTGATAAATACAACGTCTGAGATTGTAAGAACAAAACATTGTCATGTTCATTGAGGACACGACAGCCTATTTAAGTCGTTTTCCTACTTGTTGAATGAAGGTCAATTTTTATTTAAATGCTTCTTTGTCAATTAATAGGTAATTGGATATGACGTTTTTAGATTTTTCGTTTTCCTCGTTGAGAAAAAAGTTAAAAGAATCTTTAGTTAGATTTTAGAAATCGTTGCGTTGAATCAGTTTTTAATTATCAACGTCGGTTATATTCGTGGCAATATCACAATTTTGAATGTTTTTTTATCTAAATTTGTTTTTCTATCTGCAGTTTCTAACATAGTTAGGTTCTTACATTAATCACCACCCACAACATTAATAACATATTATAATAAGCGGTTCGTCAGCTCCTTAAAGCTAGGCAACGCGTCAGTGATGCTTTTGGTGTCATGGACGTCCACGAGCGACGGTGGCCGCTTGCCATCGGGTGGCCCGTCTGCTCATTTGCCGGCTATTATCATTGAAAGAAAGTCAATAGAATTCTTAATTTTTCTTTATTTCAATACTATAAAACAAGTTTTCAATTTACGGATTAATTAACACTAAAATTTGGTTTAAATGTCATTCTTAGAAGGGCAATAGTTATCTTGCTTTCTTGTCGAGTTTGGCTTTGTTCCATAGAGTTATGGCTCGCATTATCGCTATTGATCGATCGTTAATATTTTTTATTTGTTTTTCATGAACACGCTTAGTTTATGAGTTGCATTTCAATAATTTTATCGATTGTTTGATAATGACACGTTCCAAGGCTTTGGTATTAGCTCGTACCAATACCTCTTTCTATCCGAATGCTGGTTCTAACCAGGAAGCTAACTCTTGTCATCTACTGTTTAAAGGCATTAAATAATATACAAGTTTGTTATGTAAATAATCTCGCTTACTAGTTTGATATTTTAATAAGTTACGCTTACGTCGACTACCTACTTGCTACTCGTTATACATTTGATTCTTGTCCGCTTGTATAGACTGCATTGTTTAATGTTGCCCCGATTGACTGGGAGCACCACTTATAGAACTGAATGAATGACTCTTTTCTTTCGATGCTTCAATGCCGTTAGTTCATCATCGACGCATCTGTGTATCAGAGACGCAACATGTGCCCCATTCCCGATAACGTTCCAAAAATAAACTATGTTAATTTGTTCGCCACTCACGCTGCGAATGGAATGTTCACTCATTGAGTAGTGTTAGTTATTCGTTTCTACTTCCTATACTGCCTTATTGAATGGCTCGCAACCTAACTAAGTACGCTGCGGCCTCTCGTCAGCTGTAGCTCTCCGCAACATGGATCTTTTGGAACCGATAACACACTTAAGTGGTGTTAAAATTATTCGAGGTCATTGTCAGCTTTCTCCTACGTATTCTGTATACTTTCGTAAATCTTATGTCATGGGGTTTCGGCTGGTGACGAACGTATACACACGACTGTTGATGAATATACTATAAACACCGAAGCTTAGCGCGTGTTACATGACGTACCCTCTGTAACTGTACAATTTGTTTATATTATCATTGCAATGGATAATACGATACACTGCTTTTTATGGGACTCCTTGTAGGCGCCTTCAATGAATACAAATTTGAAACGTGCGTTATCCTTTTATGGACACCCTGTATGATGTCTACTGTCATTTACCTACGATATACTCAAGTTAATAACTGTCAATATAATCCACATCGCACGTACCACGGGTTCCACGTATGCGTACAGCATAGTCTTATGTTTGCACATGCTGAGGTAGTTAATTCGCAAGCATTTACGTTTGTTTAGTCAAGTGTCTCATAATAAAAGATGGGAGTGACGTACACGTAAATTAAGAATTCCGTATTAATAATATACGAGACCTACCTACTGGTGATAAACTTTGTTATAATTTGGAAGGCCATGTTTATAATAACTATTAGTTAAGAATTACTTAATTACATAATGATAAAAACTAAAATCTTGCAAGTAACTAAGCGCCTAATTGTGATTTAATGTGTAAATATGTACATATGGGCAACTGTTTATGTTTGGGTTGTTGTTTAGTCGCGTTGTACCCGTAATCGAGGTGATCCTTATTCGACTGGTATGCGGAGCGCGGCTGTACTGTCTGTTGCGTAAAGCAGTTCACTGTT
>DWPQ01000893.1:0-14007 GCA_018251795.1 Perichares adela | reverse complement strand
TATACCCAATCTGAATCACGGAAGTGCGCATACCGACATAACAATGGCGTGACAACCACCGCATAAGGTCATACGACAGGTAACAAGGTGTATCGTGAACTAGGACGCGGGCAGTCGAATTCGTGGCATCCTTATCGGGATAGCTTTGCGATATCTGTAATGCAACGGAGCAATAACGGGGCATAGTTGATGCTATATGCCGTCGCCTGCGTCGAATACGAATCAGCGGCTTTGCTGGACGATGGAGCAACGAGCGAATCGCCAGGGCTGCCACTTATGTATGGGGCACATGGCAACTCAGTCATCTAATGAGGTTAATGACAGGTTTACTGGTACAGGTACTGAATAACGTTGACTGTAACATGAAGCGTTAAAATACCCATATTTTGTGGTGTTATTATTTATTTACAAAGGAATATAAGCGGTCCAACTAAGGGAGTATCTACTAATTGTTACTACCACTAAATTATTTTGTGTAGAAGAGTATAATTGTATCAAACTGTCATTTTCGACGTATTTCTTATCGGGCGAGACCACTCTAATGTTGGGTGTATCGTATTTATCAACAGCCCACAACGAAGTTCAAGATTGATTTAGGAGAGTGTTAAGCCCAGTAATAAAGCCACGGAAGTTAAAAAACCAATAGCAAGTGAGCGTTGCACCTTAATCCTAGATTGCTGTAAAAGAAGCTTATTCTGCTTAGACGTTATTTCCTAAAAACATTCCGAAACCCCAAGGACCCTTTTGAGGGATGATTTTGAGCAACTCGACAAGATAGATGAGAAATAAGCTCAAATTGGATCAAATGTGCGTATTCCACAGTAAACGGATCTAGTGGCAGCCCTTAATTTCCGTCGCAGTGGTCAACTTCTAAGGCCGGCGTACACCGCCCGCCACGCCGCATTCCACCGCCAAATACGTCCACTCCAAACAACGATATACATAGAATAGAATAATGAATGCATCGAACGCCTCAAACGGGTTAGCGAAATCGGCTCCATTCGATTTGTTACGTTACGCGAAGCGTTGTTGCAAACTCGTGTCGTATTCGTAATGTAATTACGATGCTCCGTCTACGCGCCACGGTCGATCGGTGGCCGAAATTACCTCCAAATCAGCCGAAGGTATGTAAAAATAAGCGACGAGACTGTATTCACTAATTACAATACTTCGTTGATGATTTGCAACCGTCCACATCCTCGACTAATTCAAAACGAATCACGGCCAGCACAAAATGATCGTTGGGAGTGCTGTCCCCTGACAGATGAGCTAACATAAAAAGTTCCCAGGATATGAGAAATCGCATCAATCATGCGCTCTGCCCTTAAGGTGGCACGAGGACGTAAAATATTTCGCTAAGTTGCATTAACACGACATTGCTTTCTACAGCAGACTTTCGAAACTATATAAGACCTATATAACTTAAAGTCATACACAATAAAAATAAATTCCTTGTCTCATTCGCGCTATAATACAACATTAGAAACTGAGGACACAAGTTGACTAACGAGAACCTAATATTTTTATGTTTCAGCTGAAAATGGCAATACCTAGCGAGGATTAAAGATCAAAATCAAACGTTCACGTTGTTACAGATAGTCGTGTATGGTTGACATTGTGTGAGATATTAAAAATAAAATAAATATATATTTTTTAATTTATTTTCCCATCGATTTTATAATTTATTTTCTTCCTAATTATTTTTTAGCTTTTAGTACATTATCTATATCTTTATTATCTTTTTCTTTTTCAATAAAACCGTTTAAAATTAAAACTTTTATTTATTTATTTTCTTTTCAAAACTTTCGTTTCTATCATCTTTCATATTTTTCATCGTGAATTATATTCTACTAGTCAAGCCCTGTCGTTTGATACTCATATTGAGGTATTTGTGACAAAATATGTAATCCGCCATTTTGTAGCGCCGGCCATTTTGGATTGACACTGGTACTGATTATATTTAATTGTATTGTCATCAAATCCAAAGCTGTATACAAATTTTCAGATCAATCGGACTACAGGAAGAGGGTTAAAATTTCAATCACTAGATTTGACCCAAATAAATAAATAAACAGGGCAAGCTAAATAAAACCGTTTAATAATCTAAAGTACCTTATGGTTATTTACGCAAAGTTTTTTGTAAAGTAACGTAATAAAACACTATATTATTATGTAATTGTGGGTATACCCAGTGGTATACAAATACGTTATATACTGTGCGCTGAGCATGGCACTTCCCCTTATATCCTCGTTCTATGTTCAAAACGAGTTATGGTGGCATAATCGATGACCGCTAATTAATTATGTTCGTGGCGAGTCCGGGACGGCAGAGGCGAGCCGTCGCGTGACAACTAGGTACTAAATGCGACCAGGCCAGACTACCCACCCCAATTCACTTTTCCCTGCGGGCCTTATCACGCGATCTCATTTTTAACACTAATTTACCGAACCTAAATTAGCCCCAATGGCAGCAGCGCCCGTCGGAAACGCACGTTTTGACGGTTGTATCATTCCCAATAAAATAGAAAATTAACGACATCAATTGTAGTAGTCATACAAATAAGTCAAATTTAATACTGTAGTAGTATACTAAATTACATACGTTATATGTAGATTTCTCTATCTTGAGAGAACTTCTGCTAAGATATAATTTTTGTATCTCAGTTTAAATATTAATGTTTGCACATGTCTGTTGTCTAAAATATCACAACGGATGCTATTGAAAAAAATTAAATAATACATGGCATATTTATAACTTATATCAAAAACTCGCAATTTAAATAAAATTCACTGTTAATTTAAAGGTACCTTAATATGCAGTTCTAAGGTATTTAAATAAGTCTACCGCTAACTTATAAAGATACATTTTTGAAGTGTAATTTAATAAGAAGCGTTGTGATTTGCTACTCGATGAGACGAAAAAGCGACATTTAAAAAGAAACGAATACCATAGGATCTATAGGATTAAGCCTGCGAGAGAATGTGATAGAATATATTATACGGTGTTTTTTCGTAACTCTGTGTCATCTTTGTGCAATTCATGAAAGCTTGCTCCTCTTGTCAAGAGACAGTAATTGTAGGTAACTATGCGTGTTTTTGCGCATATATACTACTACATTGAATTAAGATGTAACACATAAAACAAAACAATGGTGTGGACATAAATTGTATAGAGTGCCTGACAATCACTATTTCAAAGATTATGTATGACATTTGCAAACGTTAGAAATAAGTTTTCTAAAGAATGAATTCAATAGAAAATTTCTCCGATGCCGTTCGATCAATAATAAATCAAGAGTTACAGCGACGTACCATTACAAAAACGAAATCATAAAATCTTAAACGTACAGAACTGCGCAACGCGCCACAAACAGTCTCAATGGCGCCCAACGGCTATAAAAACAGTACTCGAAGAAAAATCAACGATGGCGATACTAAAACACAACTATGATAATACGAAATCAGTACAAGAGCAATCGCTCAAACGAAATGGGTTTCTATATAACTCGTGTTGGCTTTCTTCTCGTGCTAATGCGCCCGACTCAGAGGAAAGTGTGTCGCATGGACGTGCCTTTAGTCCGACGGTTATCTCACACAGACCACTTTTGTAAGAAAGCCTCGGCGGCCGCAAAGTAACACTATGACTGTAAAGTTTATTTCATAAAGTTGCCGTGTACTTATCCCACGTACTCGTGTCGTGTTCACCGCAGTTTCTAATTAACCGCACGTTTCTATTCGTACCATTCAGTTCTCTCGCGAACGTGTGATACGTTAATTTATTTATACATGTAACATACATATCTACACATACTGTATCATATCGTCTCGTTCAATACGGGCCGAACTCCATGTATCCGCAATTCCGCACACGGTATTTTTCATACGATTAGTCAGCCGACAGCGCAGTTGAATAAATTTGCAACGTGTTACTAATGAGACATGCGAGATAATGAAATTCGCGAATAAATAAACAATCAATTTTAAAGCTTGTGCCGTTATCCAATTATATAGTGAGATTACTATAGGCAGAGTTACATTCATCAAACTCACGCTAAATGTGTCCCGACAGACAACATACACCTGTAAGAACATTATTAAATACTTTTATCGTTAGCAAGTATTCTCACATTTCTTTTCTTTAATGAAGCAAAGTATAGTTGTTCCCGAAAAATCAAAAAAGTGTAAGGACAGTACAAAACGGGACTCCCATAATAGAAAAACAAGGTTAGGTACCACTTCTCCTAAAAGATATTACAAAATCAATAATGATCAGCAAAAATGTCACCTCGGGTCAATTCACTTTTAGGATTCCGAATAACGAATTGAAAAATATAAACATAGTGTAGATACAACAAGTGAGTCATTCAACAGATAGCAACAAATTAATGTGTTTTAGAGGACCAAGATGCTTAACGCCATGGTTTACAGTTTTCTCCGGCAATTTCCGGCAACATTGTAAGAGTTGGTTGAAGAGGTCATTGATCCGGCAACAATTACTAATTAAACACTCTGTTTAACACGTCTGTAAACTGGCTTCCAACAGGAATCTTGTTCTGTTTAGAGATCAAAATTACTGCAGTAATCTATAAATCCTTTGCTGAATCCATCACATCCTAAGGTTGGTCATTTAATATAAATTAAAATAATATAATCTACAACAAGTAAAGATTACCACATGCACATAATTAAAAACAGAAATAATGCACACATACACCTAGAACATTAACATGGCAAAAATTTACGGTTTCACTAAGCAAAAGAAAAATCATGCTGTATGTGTAATATAAACGAACGACGAATGAGTACCGAACGGCAAAGAAACATCAACAAAAACTTTTTAGTCACCCACCCACCCTCAATCGGAAGTACATAAAATGTTGTTAATATGTTTGTCGGAGATCGCGGAGAATAAATAAATGCGAATGCGACGACCAAGTTCGAAATTTGAAATTAGAATGATTTGTGGGCTTAGCCTTATATAAGAGCCCCCATTTCCTTGCGCAAACGTCTTCGGATGAGACTCGAATAAAAGCTCTGCTCCCAACTTAACTGTTGGTCTACCTCGTACAGCATGCGCTGTATGTTGCATGTGCGGAATTGCTAACGCGATGCCCTATGCGTCAAACGTATTGTTTAGGCAATACGCTATTCGGGTGGTTGTTGCCACTGTACGAACGTAGAACTACGGTTCTGTTCGTCGCCATCCTTAATATTGCTTTATTATCGCGTTATTTACGTGAATGTGGATCTCTCTTCTGATATAAGCACGGACGTGTTTACATGTTTATTAATTGCTTTATTGTAAATTATTTTTATATCATAGTAACTGATTCCGCAAACATTGTTTCGCGAAATAAAAGTTGGTGTAATCAAATAAAGTTTGGTGATAGAAAGGTGAAAATTAGGAGTTTAGTTTATGTATTTTTGGAGCCACATCATAAAAAATGTCCACAAAAAATATGTTGGGCGTGTGCCCCCCCTAACAACTTAGGGGTACAAAAAATAGTTTACAACCTATTCTCAGACCTATCGAATATACATACAAAATTTCATGAAATTCGTGGGGTCGAGTGTGCACATAGAATAGGGCAAAACATACACGGCTGACTGGCTGATTAAATGTAACTTGGTGTATTTGTAAATGGTGTATCATCAATTATGATACCTTTCCATTCCAGGAAAATATCTATTCCCGCGGGATAAGAGAAATCCAAATACAGCGTAAACATGAGGCGCCTGACCGCCTGATAAAACTGATACAACAATGTTTTATTGGTGGTACGATTTGTGAACGTAACGATTACTCGTATGTTTGTCGAAGCGAAGCAAAGCGAGGGCGGGTTATAAAGTACCGCGCTGGCTAGTGCACAAACACAGTCATTAATAATGCGCCGCGGTGCCTACCATTATAATCCACATTCTTAACATAGCACATGAATGCAAGTGCGTGCAAGACAAACGACCAACACATACACACGCGCCTGTTAAGCAGTGTTGCGACGTGATCAACGACCATTTGCGTTTCTAATGACTGCTCCGCCGTGCATCGCGGTGCTGTCTTGCAGATGTTTCAACGTTGCGCGACTTGACTGACGATTGCCTGCTGCTTATTGGTATTGGCAGTTCGTAGCCGGCTATTGTCTCAATAAATTATGTCAAATTAATGTACGCGATACATTATGTTTTTATAGTATAGGCAAACGATCCATTCCGCGATTGCTGTTTATGGACCCTTATAATCCATCTCAGTCGGATCATGTTCGTGATCCTTTAAGGACAAAGCCTACTCATTTTATTAACCTATTTAGTCGTATGATCAATTTACAGTATACGCCATATTATTATACGATGATTCGCTTCGCCATCCAAAAGAAAATCTATTAACCATTGTCAAAATTATATCTAAATGAATTCAGGGTCTAAAATAACGAGCCCAACAACAAAACCCACAGTTAGTAATAAAGATATTATTACTATGTAGTACAGGCGTCTAATCGCGGTAATAAAACAAATGCACAGATTTTCATGCGGTTTACTAAGAGATACGAGGTTTAAACGTATAATCGGTGTAAATTATATGATTTGTCAGACGCTTTCTATTTACGCTACAATTTTATCGAAAAATATATGTTTTGACATCTACATCTTCATTATCTACGAAGCGTACACTTTTTAGATATCAATGAACAGTTTCTTCTCCGTTAAAGAATTATTATTACATAAAATGTACGTAGTATAAGACTAGATGACGTCAACAGTGATGACACACGTTTATTAATTAAATTAATTAACTAGCTAGAGTAATAAAGCCCGATAAGCGAACTAAAAGTTGAACAGCGGTCCGTATAAACGAAATATGTTCTCATACAAAGGGTCGACGAACTCAACTCTCTTGACAATGAAGCAACTCGAGGGGACATATTCTTATTAATTGATATGGAGGCAACAAATAGCACTCAACGTAATCAAACATGAATAGGGTGATGTAAATATGTTATTACTAACAGTCCAAGGGAACGTCTCCTGCTCGTGGCACACCCTGTTGGACCTAGGACTAGTTAATAGATCAACAGTGTAAATAGTCGGGAGAGCTTTGTATTAGCGGTATCACCACTTTTTTTCATCCGGCAAAGTCATCGTCGATGTGACGCATATCGCAGATGTGATTATATGGCCAGTCTGAATAAACCTTTTTCAAGGATGCAATATGTTTTGTGAGGCAAGTTTCATAGTGGACTGTATTAATCTCAATCAATTTTACCATCCTTCTATATGGTATATTAAAACTTACGTAACTTCTGATATTGAAATAATATTGTACCACAGTTGAAATGTTAAGTCTGTCACACATATTGATTATAGCATAAAAGTTTCTTGTAAGTGGTCGGTAGCCTCAACACCCAAGGAATCGAAGAACAATTCATTTATTTATTTTACAGTATACAGAATCAAACAGAATTCCTGGGCAAGATTAATGGGAGTGAGCGAATTGACGCCCATTAAGAGTCGGGGTCCACGACCTAATCCCTTGGTCTGTTACAGACACTATGCGCCGCGACCGCGCAGCTAGTACGCATCACGTCGTGTTGATGGGAGAGTCCTTTATGCCAGTCTCGTGTAAACTTTCCCCTGTGTGAGTTTTTGCGCATGGGATAGTTTGCCTAATATTTAATAATATTTACTATTTTTTACATGACACAATTGGTTAAAAATGTGTTGGTGAATAATTTATTAAAATAAACGTGCCATTCAAACGCTAAATTGATTGAATGGCAACAACTACAACGTCTCTAATACGTGCGCCGCGTCAGGGGACTGGAGCACAATACTTCAATGTATTTCTTTAACAAACATTCGTCTGCTGCGTATTACACGCCAGACGCAATCTTCTACATTTGTAACAGACCACCGCTTAACGAAGATATTTTATAACTTTCAGCAATAACAGTAATATGAGCTTTCTAGAGTATATAAATCAATATAACTGAGCTACAATCCACTTGCTATTTGCAACAGTCATCACCACAGCCTATAATTGTCCCACTGCTGAGAATATTTCCTCCAAATCTCTTCTTACACCGAAACAAGTAAATTAACTTCTACTACACATACAACGTCGAATAATTGCGGTGCAAAATCTTTGCCAGCAAGATTTAAACGCATAACCTTCCATGCAGGAGACAATCTACAAAATTGCGAAAAATGTAAAACTTTGAATCGATCATATCCACAACATACTACATACCGCAAATGTGGTTTTTGCCATATAAAATAGCCTAGTTCTTTCTCAGGCTCTAATACTATCTCTATGCCAAATTTCATTGAAATCGATCCTGTAGTTTCGGAGCCTATTCGGTACAAATAAACAAACAAATCTTTCCACTTTATAATATTTGTATAGAAAACCCGATATATTCACGCGATAGTCGATATAATCGCTGGTAATGTTTCCGAACGTTATAGTTAATAATCAAATCTAGCACTTTTATAAATATTAATTCACACTGTTACGCCTTTTAGTAAATACGTAACATGTGTTGCGTTACTTCGAACACGAGTCTTGCGCATGTACGTACAGAACTGTTAGTAATCGTATTTTGGTGCATGTGTTGGAGTCAAAACTCAAACCGTTGTTACCGCCATTAGATATCTAGAATTAAATGGCTTTAAAAAATGCAGATGAGAGAAAATAGCAGAATGCAAATTAATTAATGATACTGAATAATGGTATCATTATTTTCAAGAGTGTTCAATGTTATAATAATCATCAAGTTTGTAATAATATGGATGCTTTTAACATGAGTTTTCAGTTTTGATGGAATGTTATTGTAACTTATAATGTTACAAAATTTATTATGCCTTACTTTAAGTACAAGTACATGTGGCGCGAACATAAGCTCGTGTACGCGTGGTCCGTTAGGTTCCACTCGGTTAGCTCGCACATAGTACAGGAACGGTACGATTTTAAATCCGAAAGTGCTACGATAAGGAAATGAGTTTACTTTTAGTTGATAGCTCGCTACTGTACAAGGTTAATAGAGAGGGCAATGGCCGCGAGCGGATACCGCGCGTCCTACACAACACAACACACCCTCCCTCGCAACTCGCGACTACTGCTACTCGCCACACATGGAGTTTGTATGCGTTAACCGCAATATTAATAATACGAGTATATCGCATCGCACCCGTCCACGGTATTATTAGCTCATGGATAACACAACAGCGTCGGAGACTTGACACACCCTACACTTTTTATTGCGTACATACCAACCAAAATTATATTTTGCTTGTATAAAGCATAATGCGTGCTCACTCGTACTCATGAAAATTCGTTTCTAAGATTTCTACTACTCCTCAGAGTCTTTGGAGACCACAATCTATGAATCGATCGATATTGTGACATGCACGTCTTATAAGGTTAGTATCCAATTTGATCTAGACAACTACATCAGTCTTCTTCCTAACATTTTTTTACATAACCAATACACGTACTTACTCTTAGTTTAAACTAATTTTAAATTGGATTTTTTCAATGACAACGCACCATTTACGTTATGTGTATGCAATGCACATGTGTAAAGCCTGGTGCTTAGTGGCTTCCAGTCCAACTTAACCCAGTTTGCGTCACTGCTTAAGCAGATTGCTGTATGCTCGTTTTTCAAACTGACCCAGTATGTTAAAAAGCGCACAATCGGATATCATTTCTTTTGTGTTGTTAGCCAGGCTTATGCAAGTTTTTAAATAGGCCATACTAACAACACGGCCGCTGCTGGCATAAAACAACGCTTCACTCACAGGTTCAGATGAGACGATCATTTAAATGTCGATGAAGTTTTTTCTGTTAAACTAAGTGCGGCGTAATATACGTTATATTAATTTTGTATATCAATAATAATAGAACATGAACCGTGGGTAAACTTACTTCCACACGATTAGGTGTCGAATCCTAGTTTTACCATAATACAATATAAAATAAAATAATGTACACAAATGGCTGTTGAGTTCAACATGATACGTCACTAACGAACTGAAACCGTACTCTTATGTTTTGGGAGTTGTAAAGGAAACCCTTTCATCATTTTGTGTTGCTCGTTCAAACAGAAAAATATCTAAATGCATTATAGTTTTCCATAATAGTCCAAGCTCCCAGAGCCCCCAGCCGTCGTTTTAGCAAAGCTGAAATTTTCAGGATTATCAGTACAATGTCTTGTTAAGTGGTATGCATACCCATTATTAACCTGAAAGCGGTAATAATATCCACAGAAAATTATATTACATTTTCATCAGATTTATCACAAAATACACAACTCAATGAAGTCATTATATCTTTTACTGCAATATTTTTTGAAAGTTTACGCCAGTACTGTATGTAGCTCCCGTTGTCAACGTAGCAGCAACTGCACGATCATAGACTAAATAGAGAACACACTGAACACGTTTGGAGCAACGTAGTGCTCTCACTCGCAAAGTTTCATGGCATCTGGGGGGATGATTGGCCCTTCGGATTGGTCTAGCCGCATACAAAAAGTTTTAAAATAGTACCTAAGACAATACATATTAAATTTAAGTTTGCTACTATAACGTAGTTTCCCTCATCTTTTCATAACTTTCAAGACGTCTGGCAGAAGTAATGGCCCACGGAAAGCGTCGTGCACTAATGAATTTTCATTTTAAATAATATCCTTAAAAAAATGTTTAAACACATATTAGCGTTTCTACTTTAACGTAGGTAAGTAAGGTTTTTATGTACCTACACTTCGTGCTACCTGAGAAATGGCCACGCTTTCAAGCTAATGGGTACGCATACCTCTTAACATGATATTGTACTACTAATCCTGAAAATTTCGGCTTTGCTAAACGTAGGTCTGGGGGTTCTGAGCTCTTGCTCTATAAACTCCATGATCGTCATAAATTTTAAGTCATACTGAATCTGCTAAAATCATTAACATGTATAATGGCATCTGTAAATTCGTTCAGATGTTTGTTTTCACTGTTGGTTTACGTTCGAACCGCATCGTACTGCGCTGAGAAATACGTTTTTATAAACATTGCCATGAGATTGCATCGACGGGTATCTTTCTTTCCCTTTCCTTCCTACTCCGTCGTTCTCCTGTCACGTGTGCGTTCTCGCATCAAATCCGTCCGCCCCACTGTTTTTTTTTACTCCGAGCCAGACAAGATTTGAACCTTTCACCGTCACGTTTTTGTTATCCAAAAGGGCCTCGGGCGGTTGCGCCCTTCTAGCTTTAAATCGGTCAAATGTAGACTTTTGTTACAAATGACTTTTTAATTCAATTTTTTATCAACATGGAAGTATCCAACCGAGCGTATAGTTCACAATGCGTAAGAAACCAAATGTCACTAAGTCCACATTATAAACACGGCACTTAGCCGATCGTTTTGTAGGTTGCACCACGAGAATCGATTGCATTCAAGGCTACATGGTGCCCCTTACACAGCATTATGAAAAAACTAGCTGTGCCTGCCGCTGGAAATCAGTATGTCATATGTTATTCTGATGTGTAAATTATATTACTGTAAGTTTCATAAAAATCCGTTAAGTATTTTTTCGTCGTGCGTCATGCGTCACGCGCTATGTCACTAATTGTTATTAAATATACGGTCATCATCTACTTTGATGTATGAAATAAAATGTCCCGGTGCTAAAACGGCGTAAACGCAATACTACTTTTACCAAACGAAGTCCTATAATACATAATTACATTACAGTTCGGTTATTTTCGACGGACCGATGCTTTTTATTGCGCAATTCCCATAACAGAGCCCGGTTGAAATATTTTTTTGCAAGACAGACGTCAGCGGGTTGTGTTACGTCCATTTCCACGATCTGCGGATACTTTATGCAACCACCGCGGTTTTGGTTTATAAACGCATTCTTATAGCTCTGCTACCATTTAACTTGATACTGTCTCTTTGGTGTAATAAACTTAAGTGTAATACATTATAAAATGTACGAAAAAAAACTAAAGGTTTTCTCACCTCGGACAGATAAACAAGCAGACATGTACATATTTTAGTAAGAAATAAAATAAAATATTTGTTTTTTTTGTTCAAACAAAATTCATGTAGTATGTCATACGTAAAAATATTAGTATCTTGTTTCGATGGTGTTCGTAATCGCAAGCAAAATACTACAAGTTTGTAACCATATACTGTCTGCATAGTATAGGGCGAGCTTTATACTTGAGATGGCACATGCGTGTGACTAACACACCAGCAACGCGGCGAACTGCGGTGGCCGATTCATAAGGGCCTGTGTTTAATGATCCGAGCGGTGCCGCGGTGGAGCGACTGTAATTAGGTCTTAGTAACGCGATACCGGGAAATAAAAGGACTGATGACATCGTGGTTTTAAATTCGGTCTCTTGCTGTAGAGACCAGGGGGTAAACCCTACCGAACAGTAAGAAATACCTGCTCAATTTACGCGTTAAAATAAGTTGCCACTTCAGTGAAGACAACATACAAATCTGCTCTCAGACTCCCAGTGACGTACAAAGTGTAACAAACAACCAGTCTGCACCGTCAATTATTTTGTTATTAGTTTAATTATTTACTTTGCCTTATTTGCAAAACCAGTAGTTTAAATCCAGATACGAATATAATATCCATGTGATAAATTTAAAACTTATATAACTGCGTATATTAAAGAAACAATATTAATGTGAACTATAAAAACATGAATTAAAGTCAGTTTTCGTGTATTCATGCCATATGGATGAGCTAAACGGTACACCGCCTGGCAGATTTTACTGTAAAAATTTCATTGACTCCGGTAGGTACTATACACATAATTTGACTAAATTGTGACCATTAAACTATTCAATCTTAACGGACAGCCGACTCCCATAACTGCTCGCTGTTTTGATGTGATAAAAGATTGCCTTTGCCGAAACAATAATTAATTGAATGCGCTTATAGTTACAGCCGCAGAATTCAATAAAACGCTCAAACTACATAATATATCTACAACCTAATAGAAATAACTATCAGAACATATTAATAGACAAACAATTATAGATCCATAAGCCGCTAACACATCTTCGTTGGAATCTCATTACAATCTTAATTATCTACAATAGCTCAATTAATGTAAAGAGATTTATGTAAATTTTCAATACCAATGGACAATATCAATGAACGGTTCGTTGATCATCAACAAAAGTACTCTGTGTCGCTTCCTCATCCCGCCTCCGAGATTAACGCTCAACTATTCGCAATCTGCAGTTGCATATCTAGCAGCGATTTAAATTTAAACAGTGGTTACATTTATATCGGTACACGGACAAGTGATAACATAGTTGTACAGTAATATTAGACAGGAAGACGGTTCTCAATCCTGAATTGAGTACACGAGCCAATTCATACAACAATTTAGACGTTGCGGGTTAGACAACACCCTTTCTATGTCTTATTGCTCTATCAATTGATGCAGCAGTTACTCGCCGGTCGAAAGACAACCCTAATAACGTTATCTTTGGTATTGTATTCAATTGCACCATTCAGCTCAGCTTTCTCACGCTAGCAGAATAACTTAAATTTTAATCTCCTTTATTCATAGTCATATGTGGTGGGTATCTCGAACGGTAATCTAGTTTAATGTAGCTCGTACGCGACGTGTCATTAAAGAGCAATACTCGTGTCGCTCGGACATTATCGAGTAGCGACGTATTAAAGTTTATCCGCTTGCCACATGAGCCTAATTAATAATAAATAAAAAGAGCCAGTATAAACATCCTGAGCCCATATCATACGAATCTACAACGCTAATATAATAATAATATGTGTATTTATCGTAGTGGACATTATGCGGCCATGCTGTTACCGAGTTCGAAGAATGCATGGTATAGGAACAGAAGGCAATGTTTATATTGGTGTAAGACATCTGAGCCCCTAGATAAATATTTTAGTGTTAACCGTTCACGCTCACGCTATTAAAAAAATGTATGGTAATGACAGTCCCTGCGGAAAGGTTTTTGGCGTGACAG
>DWPQ01000892.1:0-14010 GCA_018251795.1 Perichares adela | reverse complement strand
GGAGATGCCCATCTTCTCGTGGTGTCGCAGCTGTACGGGGTATATGATCTGGTAGTAGTGCGCGCCGATGTTGCGCACCAAGTCTTGGTTCTGTCTGTACTCACGCAGCAGTCGCTCCACTTCTCCTGAGGACAACGGAACAACTAAAGTCTCGCACTTATATTTTTCGACACTCATTATATTCAATAAAAACATCGTGAGAAAACCTGCACACCTGAAAGTTCTCCGTATGACCGATCAACGCACAGCCAAAATCGCTGATCGTAGGGACCTAAAACTTGGAGGGTGCATTCTTTGTATGATGTATGGATGCGATAAGGACCGATTTCTCGAAGTTGTGTGAAGTCTACTTCCCACACTTGACCAGCTAGGTGCGCTATGCCTTAAAACTGCCTCAGTGTGAGGGGAGAACCGAACGCAGCAGTGGGATAATTATGGGTGGTTATGTAGGTCTACGTATAATATTCTATGCAACGGGTACTTATAATGTGTCATATATCAATATTTCAACGTATTTATATAGATTAAGTAGTCATCAAGTTTTCGCAGCTATAGAATTAAATGATTAAAATTTAAAAATGTGTACATTATTTTGTCTCATTTAAAATGTCGAGTTCAATGCCTGAATATATTCTCCGATCGCGAGTTATGACATGGTACTTAAGAAAGGGAATCCAAACAGATGGAAGTTTTACTAAATTATCGGTCATTAGTTCAATTGTCAAGATTTTTTGCCTGCTAGTCTTGCCTTATGATGTAACCAACCGATTCAGAATATCAGTTCAAAATCTAAAATTAGTGAGTACCGATTACAAGGTAGTTATTATAATTCAAACCCAGTATAATTTACAAAAAATAAAAATTGTGTAATATGCAAGCTTTGTAAAGTCACAAATAAGTTTCAGAATACTTCAAAATTTTTTTGCTATTTAAATGTAATGTTTGAATCACTAATCATTGTTCAAACTATACGTCATGACCGCTTGTTAAAATACATACAATATATTATAGACCTATACTGTATAAAAATGGTAAAAGCCTTTTTAGTAATGGTAGCTTCGCTCGTTCCCAATTTAAATATTTCATTTCAAACACGCGTTCACGCAACGTCTTCATCCGTTGTGAAGGTGTTGATTAATTATATTTGCGAACGGCAAACATCGTGAAATTTGAATAATGTTGTTCGCAGAAACGAATTTTATTAAGCCCTTTGATCTGTACTCGGTAAGTACATGAATGTAATATATTCAATTTCATACTAGCGCCGAATTAATTCAACGACCCGAATTGTGCTTCGTTCCTCGAATTCGGTCAACGGACCTCAATTGCAGACTATTCTAGACTGGCGACTAGCTGGTGATTATGTTTCTATATAATATAACAATGTTACAAGGGAGGATAAATCTTGATTTCTTCACTGCTTATATTATTGGGGGTATAAAGGGTTTTGGGGGGGTGGGGATAAAAACGTTTTGATTGCAGCCTCGGTAAAAAAATCAACTCATTAAGTGAAAAGTACTGAGGAGGTTTCTTCTCCTCAATGACAAAGCACCTTTCCGAAACGGTAGTAGAAGCAAAATATATCGTACATAAGATTATTAATGATATCTACATGAATAAATTATTTTGAATTTGAAAAGTGACTATATTTTTATTCACAAATGAAGTTTTAATCTGCCTAGACAAGTCGTCAAAGCAAATTCCGCAAAATTGTCCGCTTCAATGTCAGGTTTAAGAGGCGGTGTGAAGCCGGTCTAAGCTTCAGTACGAAGCCGGTAAGTCGGTGGTGTGAGACGGGTCTATGTCTGACGGTGAGGTTCAGTGTAAATATTTATGCGGTTGGTTGCTAACTACTCAATTTAGAGATTTAAGTCACGAGGTGAAGTTTGTTCCGTTGTTTGTTTGAATGATATTGACGTATCAAACCTTTCGAAATAAAATCGAAACAAATACATTTCTAGCTTTAATTTGTAATATTAGTGTCCATTTTTTAATGTCTATTTTTGAAACAGAATTTATTTTTATTTTCTGTCTTTACAAAAATCGAACCCAGGTCTCTTGATTCAACAGGAACGGATGTATTTAAGTATTGTCTATAGACTGTTAAGTTGCAACTTACTATTTGATATTTATAAGAAAAGCCAAATCAAGCTTTAGTCCCTTGTAATATGGTTACAAGTGGCAGCGATATTCAATATTCGCGAGTAATTGGTAATTTAACAATATACGGCGTCTCCATCAATTAATTATTGCGCGGATTGACAGCGCTCGGA
The DNA here is from genome assembly GCA_018251795.1 of Perichares adela. Lineage (NCBI taxonomy): Eukaryota > Metazoa > Arthropoda > Insecta > Lepidoptera > Hesperiidae > Perichares > Perichares adela. Next base: position 11,737 of record DWPQ01000892.1, on the reverse strand, counting down.
GCGGCTTTCAACGGAGCTGAAGAGTGACAGTGTACTTGGCAACATTATGTAATATTTGCCAGAACTCATGTTTCATGAAATAGTAACCTCAACTCGCTTCGTTTTATCTATACTAAAACTACAAAGAGGAAAGATTTGATTGTTTATTTGTATTGAATAGGCTCCAAAACTACTGGATCGATTTGAAAAAATCTTTTATCATTAGAAGCCGACATTATCCCTGATAAACATAGACTACTTTTTACCGCGGAAAAATGCTTCATTCGTACAGAAAAACGAGTGCTACTGGAATATAATTCACAAAATTATGAACAACAAAACAAAAAAAGCAAAATTCGTAATTTACATAGTTTCACTTTCCTTCCTTTTATTACAATAAATATTGATTATACCATGTTTTACAACATGGAATGTTTTCATATTAATGTCCTCTTAACGTGCCAACCAATTGGTTCAAATGAACTTGGCATCGAAACGCAATTACACCAACTAGACTGAACTTGATAATTCAAAAGATTTTAAGCATAAAAATTTAAGGAAATTGTAACATGTTTTTATTTACTATTATTACTACTACTACTTAGTCTATTACCAGCTTATTCTCGACAAGTTTAAGAAAAAAAACAATTTTCCGTGTACTTTGAAAATCGAATGTTAATTTTCAAAAAAGAAAATCCAACGAATTGTTTAAAGAGTCGACTTGGCACCGAAACGCAATTTAATCGGCTGGGATGCACTCGGCTTCGGTAATGCGACGGTTTTTATTCTGCGGGGTACAGACAACGACAATGCAGTTACAGGTCTGTACAATCAGCTATTTTTAAATCGATTCGATAAAAACGGAGATTTCATTAATACACCAATGTGTATCTATGATATGATTTCTAAGAAACTGATATTTATCGAAAACAGTTATTTAACATTGTATTATATGTACCTAATATATTGATCATGCAAACAGTGGACATCTAATGTCGGATGGTAATGGTGATTGTTAAATATAAAAACTAATGTAAACGGACTACTCTTGAGAGTGCGACAATCTACAATAGGAACTGCTATAATTTATTTCTGAAAGTGAAGTACGTTTGGGTTTACTCGTTATTAAATTAATAAAGGTTTTTCGGTCAAGGAGGAAGGCGCAAGCTCTTGGAAGCGTGAGTCACGGCATACAATACGTATATCAATTATTTAATTGCTATGCCATTCTTATTTGGCCTGGTGTCTTCCAGAGCCCATATTCTGCAAATTAAGTAAAATTTTACAAGATTAGAATTTAACTCTAAGTCTATTTCGATTTAATTAGTATAGCGCTAATTGAGTGACAATTCAATATGTGTAATTGTAAAATAATTGGTCTTAAATATTTAAAAGGGCACCAAATCTGTCAAAATTGATCGTCACGATCTAATTAATCTGTAATGTATGCGTTTATAAAGTAGAATCAGGGGACAGGTAAATCCAGTTAAATCCAAAGCAACAGTTGCCATCGGATGCCAACCTCCTCCAATGCTCATCAGCATGCCCAAGAACCGAGGTTGAATCAAACCCCTTACGCACCTAGATTGCTGACGAGTCTCAAAGAAATTGAAAAGACGAAAATGAGTCTCAAAAAAATAATTATTATACTGGAGGGGAATCAGCCTAAAATGAGTCCTTAAAAAAATTGAGATGGCAAATGAGCCACTTCGTCTGTCTCTTTTTATTTGTGCGTATTAGACAAGGACAGATACGGGTTTGTTATCTTTTCTCTATTTTTATTTGTTCGACACTCGCACTCACAGCCAGGCTTCTACCTCTCCTACTCTATGTATAATTATTAATACGCCGCAAAGTTATTCCCGCGGAAATCCGAATCCTGTGGGAGTTCTAAGAGAAAAAGTAGCCTAAGTTACTCCTTATTACATTAGCTATCTTCCAGTGATAGTCTCGTCTAAATCGGTTCAGCCGTTCTAACGATTACCCGGAACAAACAGACAGATAGACCGAAATGTAAAAAAACTGTTGTTTTGATATATATACCACGCATATATACACATAAGCATTTAGTAAACAGCGGTTATTTTAATATTATAAACAGACACTCGAATTTTATTTCGTTCTATAGATATTTTTATGGTCTCAAAGTCAATTTTCATCCCAATATAAATATTACATCTGTATGTGAAACAATCAACTAGAGAATTGTCAATGCGTTTCAATTACAATCCAATTGATATTCTATCGATTTTGTAAAAAAAACAATTGTTTAAAAGCACGCCATTCATTGCTCCGGCACCGGTTGCCGTTTTGTTTTTTATTTCGCTTCTGTAATGTAAATTAGTTGTTTGAACAAAGCCAGTTACATTGGTTTTTTAAATTGGAACACTATGGGGGGTGTGAAATCGTTTTGTTAACAAAGATTTTTTCACACCGCTTGGAACGAAAAAAATGTTTTATTGTACAAAAGAATTAGAGGTATGGTATTAAAATAATAGATGTTTTGATGACGGTAATAAGCGGGGATTAGCCCTTTTCATACAGTAAGGACATCCGAAGTAATTATTGTTGTGATGAATGATTGAATAATTAATATTTACATGGTCATACAGGTATTCGTCAGTACATATTAATAACACTCATATTTTAAATCTTACCTAATCAAATATTTTTATTAAGTTTCGTATGTCCCGGACGGCATAGACGTGCCTACTCCCATACATCACAAAAGAAAAGATATCTGCGAGCCGGATTCGCATAGTGAGAGTTCCATACAGCTAAATTCATGCTAAACAATTAAGTAAAGTTCATAAACTGTGAAAATAACGAACATTTCTCAACGAAAAAGTTAACAGAATTGAGTAAAAAACTTTATCGTTGGGAGTCCATCCTCCACATGCTTCGACATAGTTTACAATTTGCAAACTGCATACCTATAGGTTTATCACTTCAACATTTTTTTTAGGAAATTAAAATATACCACATTTTTATGTACACTTGTGCTGCAAGACATTCTTCCTTGCCAAATACCTTATTTATAGGTGAACTAGCTCTGTCCGCGGCTTCGCCCGCGTGGAATGCTCCCAGCAGGCGAAATTTTTTAACATTAATCGTTATATTTAAGTCAATTGACATAAAATCGTAATGCACTATCGCCTATAACTATCTCAAAGTATTGCACTATATTTTAGTAAAAACCGTACAAAAATCCGTTCAGTAGATTTTGAGAAAAGGGGCTCATACATGAGGGGACTTTGTTTTATAATGAGTATAGATAAGAAATAGTAAGTATCGATTTTAATATATTTTCGTGTTTTTCAAGTATAGCATAAATATTTGTATATATTAATTATCTGCTGGGTATCGATTTCAATTTGATACCTCCAAACCAGATACCATCAATCAAAATTCCAGAATAGACTCGACATTTCGAGTGTCTTTCGTAGGTAACGTCACTACAAAATAGTCTATAGAATATAGTTCACATTTATCGGAGTATTTTAATTAATTTAAATGCCTCCAGTGAAGTTTTACGTAGAATTTTGCCGCTATTTTAGAACATTTTTGAGCGGAATTCATTAGGCAAATGTATGTGGTCGGCTTAAATTGAAAATGAAAGATTGAGCGTGGAAGGTTTCTTTTGAACAGTTTACATTTGGCTCTTTGAAAATACATTGGTTTTGGCATACTCACAAGGTTTTTGGTTTAACTCGAATTTTAAATTATTTATAACCACTACCTTAGGTTATACGTGTTTAAGTAACATCGAGGTAAGTAGTGTGATTATTTAGTTGCTGCTTTTAGAAAAAAATATATCAGTCTGTCATTGTAGTTTTAAAGGCTGTTATCGTTTTTTTAATTTAAGCTGGTTGGTCTTAGTTTATTTTTGTTTTAACAATAAGTTTAACACCTTGTGTCTAACTAAAAATTACAGTATTAATTTAAATTAAGGATACGTTGAGACGTATATTTAATAACAACCACGGTGACTTAATTGTTTCCCAACAGATGAAGCGCTTCGTACAGTAATTATACGAATCGGTTGAGAATCGGATCACAAAATATAATGGGGGTTAAAATACATCATGATGTAGAATAATCGAGCCTCTGTGTACTGAGGGCACAGCACTCGGATAATTCAATTAAACCCTGGTCCAATTCCATTAAAGTTTGAAAGCGTATTCATGGGAAGTAAATCTTTTGTAATGCGCAGAGGCGCGGGATCCCGCGATTCGTTGCTACGTGACTAATTGAGTTCGCTCAGGGATGAGGTCGCTGGCAAATTATTTCTACTATTGACTTTCGGCTCAGTTGATTCCGGGTGCTGGATTGTGTTGACTTTTTTATTTGGTATTTGCCGAGCCTCGTTAGGAGAACGTACACAAACGATTATTTTAACGCTTAATCAGGTAGTGGAATCGAAAACAAATGGAGTAGCGTCACAACTCGGTACTCAGTTAGAATTGACTCAGTAGAATGACAAGATGTGTTTTTATCGATAGTCATGGAACCGCAATAGATAATTCTCTACCAACTTTATACATATAACCACTAGTATGACTGTCTGATCCACTTGTAAGCGTATAATTTCTGAATGCCTTGAAGATATTTTTGTAATAACATATTATGCTTCCACTAGTCAACCATCCAACAACTGAAAACATCTGCATTTGATAACATCATGCAGTTATTCTATCTATGCAGTGACACAGGCAGTTATTACGAAGGCTTCGTACTAAGTAAGGGAAGTAGGGTTTAACGGGCCTTATCCATTCGCCAAACTTCCCTGCTCCTGGTAGATAGATCTAAACAACAAGACTATGGCACAAGTCTCTGGTCTAGTAGAGGTCGCTGGAACAGCTTAATACCAACATTACATAAAGAATTAAGTTCTTTCTTTCCTTCTTTCCTTTGCTTCCTTTCTTCTTTCTCTTCTCTCTAAGTTCTAGAATCTAATTTGAAATGTTTCGGCGTGTTTCGTTAGCAGTGTTGGAGAGCTGTTAATACGCGGATCTTTTGCTTCTTGTCCAGCAATGCATCGGTGATTCTTGGGGTGTCATGGACGTCTAAACCCAGCGATAGCTCCTTACCATTAGGAAGCATGAAGCTATAACGTGGTAATAACTATAACATAAGGTCCGTTTGTTATTTTGCCAGCTTCATCAATAGAAGGCGAATAATATAAATAAAAAATAGTATTTTTATTTACACTTTTAAGACACCGATATTATAACTAGAATCGTTAATCAGGAACACAATATCCCCACGAAGCTATTGTTATAAGAACATTTTTAACCACGCACGATACTCACAAGAACAATTTGCGTAAACAATACACTTTTTCACCCAGTACTGGTAATTAAAACACAATGCGAGCCGCTCGTGTGTAGATGCGATAAATCATGCGTTGACGAGACAACCCATGGATTGTGAACCTTATTGCATTGTTTAACGGACGAAATTCCGAAACAAGAACGCGATAAGGGATTTTGTTTTGTGAGGATACCTTACGTTGTGCGAATTACCTAAACGAAAACTGTCAAATTTTGGCCGAAATTGTGATTGGTGTTCAGGAAAATTTAATGGTATTTTGAAATATTTTATTACGATAAAATTGTAGCTTAGTTAGTTGCGACCATGTCTGCCGAACGAACAGTCTCGATTTCGATTCCCGGGCTGGATAAAATGTGACAGATAGACGCGAACCATGCCGCTTTTAAAATTCAAAAAACATTTCATCGTGCGGTTATTTTGGCTCTGCTACAATTTCGAAAGATCTGGGCTAAAATGTCCCAGTACGTGGCAGTAAGTATTTAAGCGCTTATAAAAATGTTACAAAAGATAATATATAAACATTTATTACTATGAATATTTTTTGTTTAAACACATAATAATTGTCTGTGACTTGCTCGAATTCTAGTACAAAATACCTAATTAACAAGTAAAGCTCGACTGAACAACTAAGCTCCTATCTCAAGTAGACTGCAAAGCTGTAAAATATATTACATCGTAATTACGTAAAACACTAAGTATTAAATTTTGAAAATAAACACATCACGTCGCGTTACCATAATGCTGCGACCACAGACTTTATAAATACTGCTACGAAAGAGCTACAAGCCCGCTACGAACGAGCTACGAGACTGCTACGATATATTGTATTTTAAACTAATAATAAAACTTCAACGGAGCTTTATCTTTCATAATCAGAAGCTATAATAGCCCCACTGCTGGACTTGGGCCGTCTGTAACAATCCAATCCTCCTGCCAGAATTAGGCTATAGCTGACAATACTGGCCCTGTGCGAATTAGCAGACTTCATACACCTTTGAGAACATTATTGAACATTAGATATGCACGTTTCCTCACGCGGTTTTCCTTCACCGAAGCAATAAATAATGTCTAATCTATATATACAAAATTCTCGTGTCACAGTGTTAGTTGACAAACTCCTCTGATAGACCAATTATAATGAAATTTTGTAGATATATTCGGTAGATCTGAGAATAGGTTGTATACTATTTTATTTCATATTTAATACCCCTAAGTTATAAGGAGGGCCCACGACCAACATATTTTTTTTTATTATACGGACAAACTTTTTTAATATTTTTTTATGATGTGGCACCAAAAAATACTTACAACTTCTAATTTACATTTTTCTATCACCAACCCCTATTTTCTACACGAACTTTTATATGGCGAAACAACGTTGGCGTGGTGCTTTCATTCGAATGCAAGCTTTCTATATCTAACACTGTTTATCTGGATTTGTATATATTTGTTTCATCTTAATAAAGGTGTGGATTTAAGAGACCCCGGACTAATCCTATATCCATCCAAGAATCCCTAGTAGTCCCTAATCCCTAGTCGTTATTGCAGATTTACCATTCGCGATAATAAAAAGGCTAAAATAGATATTTCATAGACATATCAGATAATAGTTTTGTCTATTTACCTGTCTGAATCTTCGTCTGTACACTTAGTACTCCGAAACTGCAGAACAGATTAAAACAATACTTAGCGTGTTTGTTGCTTTAAGTTGATTTAAACATGAGTTATGTTTAATTTATGGGTAATTTTCCAGAATACTTTTAATCTCGGGAAGTGGGTTTGTTCCCGGAGGATATGAACTTCTATATATATGGCGAGAATATAAAGAGGTATTTAAAAATTTATAAAAATATTTTGTTCGCGGGTACAATTTGCAAATGTTACAACTATGTTCGTGGAAGCAAAGCGGGCTGGTTTACTTGCGATAAATAATTCAAAAACCAACTATTACAATATGGAACTTTGAAAATATTATTCTTTCGAACTTCTGAGATATGTATTATAATGTAAAATTATTACTGAGATGATTGTGTAAAAAGAAATATTCGTCTCGCAATCTAATCAAACATTGAATAACAAAATTCTTTAAAAACAAATGTTTTTTTTAACAAAAGAAATAATGGTTTTTTTTTGTTTTATTATGTTAATAAATTATTTACATGAAACTTATAATATTATGGTTTTATATCAGAAGTAGGATTGGTTAGCCTCAATGAGTAATGGAGCTGTTTACATGAATATATTAACATCTATAGTATCTATCTAGTAACTCTATGTGTCTGTCTGTCTGTCACGTGATCACTTTCATACCACTGCACCGATTGTGATGTAATTTCATAAAGATACGTGAATGTCTTGGGATGAGTATAGGCTCAATCTACTAGTTTTTTTTTTAGTTTTTCCAGGAATTTCATTGTTTTACGAGATACATAAAAACAATTTTCTATAAAAACATTTTCCATTCGTTGTTTTTCCTAGCAGAACAAAGTCTGCCGGGTCGACTAGTCCTAATATATACCCAACGTCAAACACTAAACTACACTACCATATAGTAATAACCTTGAGTAAAATATTCCATTTTACCATATTGCGCCGTAAATATCTGCAAGGATGATGTAGGCAAATATTTTGCAATTCATGCCATCATAATATTTCAGAATCATACTTAGGATGTGAATATTGGAGGAAATGCGGCTGGTGTGCAAGATGCGCCATGCATCTTCACGACGATAGTGCGGCATCACTGATAGCGATTATACAGTGTATGTTTACCGGCAACAAATAGAATGCTATTGCTGTTGACAGTACACATAAGGCTGGTATCGGATAAAATTAGATATCTTAGACTTTCTTAGTAATCTTACCAGTTTTGAGTATTGTTATTAGTAGAGCTTCAAACAAATAAAAATACTATCGTATTAATAATAATACTATTCGTAATAATAGTTATGTACATAAGTAAAACATAGTCTAAATAAAAGTCGGCAAAGCAGAGGAACCATGAAATTATATTTATAACATTTTGTTGATGTACATTAAAATTAAATTTACAAAAAGTAATAATTACTATTAAAGTAAAATAAAATAAGCCGCTTCCACATTGCCGTCGGTGGGATGAGTTCCCAGAACGCTGGCGACATTACCTCGTTGGATCGTTCAGCTAAAAGCGAAGAAAAGAAGCACTTTAAAAGTGAAGTGCTTCTTTTTAAGCACTTTAAAAGTAAAGTGCTTCTTTTCTTCTTCTAAAAGTAGAAACAGAGGAAAACAGACGTGAAGAACAGGACCATTGAAATACAAAATAAATAACAGGAGAATCTAATATAAAAAAGCAATCTAAAACTATGCCGTTACGAACCCGCTTCATTAGATGGAGATTTTAATCTTGTTTAGCTTTAAAAATTCTTCTTAAAATTGTGTTCGTCGGGATAAAAATTGCGTAATTATCTATAACATAATTTATAATAATCGAATATTTGAATCGAGTCCAACGAATAATCAACTACTTAAATAGCAACTTTGTCTGAAACAAAAACTTAGTATTTAATTTTGTCACTGGCTACAACTGATTCGTAATCGCTCCCGCTCAGCTCAGTGTCCGCTGACACAGACACCGTACCTTTAGAAGGCGTCCATTATGCATGCCGCGTTTAGTGATACTGGGACACAGGATGTTTGTGTGCATACATTCTTATATTCACGCGCGACTGGCCTATATGGAGTATTGTTACCGAATGGCCGCAGTTGATATTTCTAGAACTTTATTACCCAGGATATAAATTCAAAAAAATATTATTGTTACAAATACTTAATTGTACGTTCATAGTATATACGTGCATTAAACATTACTGTAGGTTTATTTCGTTTTTTTTTTAAGATTTACGATTAAATAGTAAACATTTTTCGCGACGTTTATACATTATTAACCGGTCACTGAGTAATTAGATACGGTATTATTATTAATTAGTATAAATGTTGTTTGCCTTGTTCTTTCTATTATTTACAAATTGTTCACATAACTTTGTTCTTCAGACAATTACTTTTTTTTAACATCTTGTCTTATCAGCTGCATGTAGGTAATATTTCACTGATTCTAAACATTATACTTGATAACCTACATGTACCCATCAGCAAACAAATGAAATATGAATGCAATTTTTAATTTTCGAACACAGCCAACAACAGGAACCAATATATCACACCGGGAAATAAACAAGAGATCGAAAAATTTATTGCAAGTCGGAAAAATATATGCGGTGATGAAACATTACTATTATTAACGAGTGGTCGGCGTACATTGCACCATATTGTGGGCGTATATCGAACATGAAATATATTATCTGTATGTTTATCGAAGATGGTACGTCTAGCATTAATGTATTACCTGTCGTGTCACAGTATATTTAGGGTAACTTACGTGAAAAATGGTCGAATGACGACCACGTCTTGGCAAAAGGGGCATAAGACGCCGCCGAGAGGTAGATCGTCGACCGGTCGGAGATGCGTTAGTTAGGGGAGGCCTATGTCCAACGGTGGACATCCAAATCAACATCACAATCAACTGATGGATGGATGATGACGTTTAAAATATTCTGTTCCATCTCATACTGAGAGGGTTTATAAAAGAAATAGTTAATGGAAGTAGTTAATAGGAAATATTAATAATAATAGTTAGATTTTTTAAAAACGTGTAGGGAGGAACGGTTTTCCATGTTTTAGACTTGGAAAAGTGATGACCGTCTACGGATGTCTGCAACACAGGCCTGCATTAAAACTTCGTTGGCTAAGAAGGAATCAAGCAGCCACTTGTTACTGGCCCTCCGATTTTAGGAATCGAAACATCTTTTCAACAGAAAAACGTAAACATATGTTTATACAGATTCTAGAAGGTAGGTAGTTTGTTTACACGGTTAGTTAATGTAGGCAAAATGTTGACATATACCAGTGTATATTTTAGAAAGAACTCTAATGTGTATAACTCTTTAAAAATATACTTTCTTTATGTGTACATACAAGCATCCTCTTTTTTAACATTCATAACAAATACTTTTTAAGCTGTCATCTTCACGAAACCATCTGCACTCAATACATATATTAGTAGCCATTGTTATAAGCCCGACCCTCATCTATCACAATATCATCATAATCCTAATGAAATAAACATCATGAGTAAGATAATGTGGGTTGATGTAACGCTGACAAGCACATTGATGTATCGCGGACACTGATTGCATGTGTGGGTGATACATCATGTTGTGCGGTATCAGTACTTACTGGTTTGTTGATCGCTTTTATGCTACTAAATAAATATTTGCCAATATATAAAAACTGCCCTGTAACGATGCAAAACCGCTTTGAAGTTTTTGATATTTTTAACAGACTAGACGATCCAATGACGTCCGACGCCGCCTGCGCTCTGTACCGCTGGCCGTTGCGAGGGGTATACGGGTCTCAAGGGTCACCTTTTTACCCGGGAACTAATGTACTCCCGGAAGGGGTTGTGTGTGAGAATCCCCGCTGTTTAGCAGGGAATCAAGATCATACGGTGAACTTTAGAGTTAGGTGGTACGAACAATTTCGGTTAAATTGAATAAGTAAGAACGTCATCGATTAAACATCGATTTGGAATTCGAAACATTATATGTATAACCCATGTGGTGAATATAGATCTTTCGCAAATACATCGCCCGAAGTAGAAAAGAACAGTTGTAGAAACTTAAAAAAAATTTGCACATTTTAAACTTTAAAATTTTTCTAAGACTTGTTCGTTTTCGTTCATTCGTTCAGTGTTCTCTCCTTCGTTCAATTCTCACCGTGCATATGACAAAGACTTTAACTTTTAACAAGAAAACCTTGTTTTATCAAGAAGTTCAGCTTTTAACTTGTTTTAACAGAATAATCTCCGGTCGCTTTAAGAGGCGAACGAGTGCGAAATTTTTTACAAAAGTTATTCTTTACTCAAGTTTGTAAGTTAGGTTGAGATTGCAAACTTTTTAGGGATCTTATTCGGAACATGTTGTCGCGAGTGTGCGTACACATTGCAAGTGGTCGAAACGAAACTTGTGTTGAGAGAACAATTGTTCAAATACACGCCAAGTTTGAGGTTTATATTTGCCGACTTTACCCATAAAACAATTAAGCTCTAAGTAGCGGCCAACTTCTATTAACAATTGCTACTTTGACATTCTACGTTGCAGTTGTTTATTGTTAAATTGTTTTTTTATTATTTACCACTTACTTTTATTTACAACTTTGTATTTTCCACGTATTTGCAGATGAACTGTGCGAAATTGGAGTTTTAGTTAGGTAAACGTATTTTTTTCAACAGATTATAACAATAAAGTAGTAGATATTAGTCAAAAATCCCTTGATTATTTATTACGTTAAGTCCCCCTGATGGTAAGTAAGTACCTTCACGATTTACATC